>PVHY01014122.1:6805-39448 GCA_004024945.1 Uropsilus gracilis
CTTCACTCTTTGAAAGACATTAATAAAGTGAAAAAACAATTCACACACAGGAAAAAAATATTTATGAGTCACCTGATAATAAAGAATTAAGAAACCAAAACAAAAGACAACCTACTGAATGAGAGAAGATAACTTGCAAATCATACATGTGGCAAAGGATTAATAGCCAAAATATGTAAAGAACTCATACTATTTAACAACAAAAATGTAAACAATCTGATTTTCAGAGGATCTGAAATAGACATTTTACTAAGGTGACATATGGTCAACAAGTAAATGAAAATATAGTCATCTCCTCTTTATTAGGGAAATGCAAATTAAAACCAGGATGAGCTTTTACCTCACATCTGTTAGACTATTATCAAAAAGATAACTGGGCTAGATAGAATGTGAATAGGAAACATACACCTTGATGGGAATGTAACTGATAAAGCCACTATAGAAAACAGTATGGAGAGTTCTCATAAAATTAAGAGTTAAAGTATCCTATGATCTAGCTATTCTACTTCTGGGTATTTTATCCAAAGGACACAGAGAACACAAATCAGAAAGATATATGCATCCCCATGTTCACTGTGACATTATTTACAATAACAAAGATATGGGAACAACTAAATGCCAATCAATGGAGGCATGAATATAGAAGATGTGGTATATACATATATGCATTTTATATATATTTTATACAAACTAGACAATCATACAGCTATAAAAAATCTTGCCATTTGTAACAACATGGATGGACTTTGAAGACACAATGCTAAGCCAAATGAGTCTGAATGAGAAAAACAAATGCCAAATGACTTCACTCATATCTTGAGTATAAAGAAGCACCAGACCAAAAACAAACAAACAAACAAACAAACAACAGATACAGAATCAAAGAGCAGAACTAGTGGTTACCAGAAGAAAGGGGATTGGGGAACGGGTAAAACGGACAAGGGGATTAATTGTATGGCAGTGGAAAGAAACTGAACTTTTGGTGACTGTGATGTAGAATAGTATAAACCGATCTGGAAGTTTAATGCAGAACATTCCTTTGATAAAAATGTTATCTAACAAAGAACTTTCAAAACTTACTAAGAAATATTTTAATGGGTAAACTTTTTACATGTAATTCACCAAAGATATATGGATAGTAAATAAGCAACTAAGATCCTCAATGCCAGTAGTCACTAGGGAAATGAAAATTTAACTACTGCAAGTTACCACTACACACAAACTAGAATGGCTAAAACTGACTGATCTAGCAAAAATGTAGAGCAACTGAATTCTTACGTAAAGCATGGAAGAACGGAAACAAGTGCAATTTTGGATAAAAGTTTCGTAATTCCTTTTTTCAAAAAAAAACCCTAAATATATACCTATCATAACCTAGACATTCCATTCCCAAATATTTACCCAAGAAAATGCAAACATGTCAACCCAAAGACTCAACTGGCCGGGCATGGTGGCGCACACCTACTTCCCAAGTGCTGGGAGGCAAGAGGCTTGGGATCACTTGAGTTTGCAGGTTCAAGACCACCCCAGGCAACATAGTGAGATCTGGTCTCCAAAGAGCAGCTGGGAGCTGTAGCGGGCACCTGTAATCTTAGCTACCTGGGAGGCTGGCTGGGGATCACTTGAATCCGGCAACATAGCAAGACCTAGTCTCCAAAAAAAAAAAAAAAAACTGAACCCAAATGTATGTAGCTGTGTTATTCGTAATAGTCCATATTTGGAAGCAACCCAAATATCTAACAACAGGCTAGTAAGAAATAAAATGTAGTAAGCTAGAGCAATTAAATATATTACTCAGCAGTAAAAAGCAATGGTCGTTGGGCACGGTGGCGCGTGCCTGTAAGTTTCAGTCTATGAAGTGGCTGGGGCTACGGATCGCGGTTCAAGATCTGCTGGGGGCAACATAGCAAGACCTAGTCCCAAAAAATAGCAAGGCATGGTGGTGCACGCCTGTAATCCCAGCTACCTGGGAAGTTGAGGCTGGGGATTGCTTGAGTCTGTGGTACCACAGACAATGTGAGCCTGCGGTTCTCTGGGCAAAAATAGCGAGACCTAGTCTCAAAAAAAAAAGCAATGGTCTATTTATTTATGACAACATAGGCAAACTTCTAAATTATTTTGCTGAAAGAAAATAATTTTGGTAATTTTAGGAAATCAGTTTTCCAAAAACTGATCTAGAAGTAGGGGTACTATGTAGAAGGTCCATTCAGATTTTCAAAAGAGCCCCACACAAGTTCTATACATTAAGTTGGTATTTCAATTCTTGTTTCTATGTGTAGCCCCCTCAAGACCCCAAAGAGAGAACTACAACCTTAACTAGAATGATGATATAGCTAGAGACCAGTAATACCCAAATCCTAGTACTATCATATCCCTAATACTACTACTGCAAGTAATCCAAGTAGACCCACAAACAGTCTGGTTTTTGACACAGAAACAAAGCAAATATAACACTCACAACAGAGCAGTTTATTCCTGAAGCAATGTAGGGGAAACCGTGTTCCCATTTCATTAATGAATTTTCCCACCAATAGAGTGTCTCTTTTATTCCTACTTAGTCACTAGTATCAACACTGATAAACTAAGAAAAGGCGTTTGGGAACTTTTTATCTGTAGCCTGATCCAAATTTTGTCCTCTTAGTTTTAGAGTCCCACATTCCTCTTAGAAGGGTAGTTGTAAGAGTCAAGCAAAAAAAAAGTCACAGCATGTGAACAAAGTTTCCATTCTGTTATATATTCAAGAGACTATTATGTTGTCAAGCTTGATCTATCCATCTGGCATGTGTTCAAGAATACACATGCAAAGTCATTTGTTCTCCAAAATTGTCAAGGACATGTTCAAAAATCACTGTATCTAACAATTGCAAATTCTTTGAGTACAGTAGCCTGTTCCACTATAGTAAACCTATGAAAGTTAACTGGGAGGATTAACAAACAGAACCAAGGACACTGTAATCACATGAATGTCTACAATTTAAGACCATAAAGTTTACTGCAACTATTATTCTCAAACTGCTAATCAATAACAAATACTGCCCAGAGTTTTCTACCTAATTAATTGTGGTATCTAAAAGATGAGTGAATAAAAACCCATAGTACAATCTGTTTCTTCAAACCTACTAGAAATGAAAACATCTTTGCTGTTATAAACAAATAAAGAGTAAATATGTTCAAACCCAAACCAAAAACACTTTTGCAAGGAAACTTTGCAAGGAAAGGATCACAGATCTTTTAGATAAATCACATTGTTAAAGATTAAGCATATCAATAGTTACAAGACTTCCTATCACTCAAAGTAACAAGTTCACTAGAAAAAAAATGAACTCAATCCAACACTGTGGGGATGGGAGGGTGGGGACCAACGGATGGAATGGGACTGAAGTAGCATTCTAAGTCATAAAAATATAACACTTCAACTTTTTTCCGCTCTGACCTTCCAGTTCCAGGTTCTTTCTAATGCTATATAAAATCAAAGAATTTTGTAATAACAGCAAATACAGTATCTCAAATTGTTTATGTAACAAAAAAGTCATCTCTATTTAAAGTAAGAAAACTTGTATTACACCAAGAGAATTCAAACACCAAACACCAACTCAACGGTTTCCATTACCAGAAAACTGAACTTGATATTATCAGAAACTAAGGAGTTAACTAATGAGTCCTTTTCATAATGAACAGGTTTCTAATTCTTTTATTTTCTGTATATTTGGGGAAAATGAAGCATAAAGTTCCAACTAGCAAGGAGTTCAAAGGTGCCAGTATCTTAATTATAAAAGAATTTAAAAGGCTGACCCATTACTAACTCACAGTGATCCAAAACAGATAGCATTAAACAATAATTGAGCTAATCCTTAACTTTCTGGCAGGAATAAACGCCTAGCTACAGTACCTACTCCACTCATATAAACGACTGCCAAAGTGGTGCTTTGTACTGAGCAGAAAAGGTCGGAAGGGAATGGGTGTCAGCTTTAAAATAGTTCCTAAAATAGTTGCTTAAAAGGATAAAGAATAAGAGAACTTACAAAGACTTTGAGTCAAGCCTGGTTCCAGGAAAAGGATACTTTGACCCTTCCTGAAAGCAAAAACCAGTAATAGTGAAATACAGATACCCACATTTTGACAGTAGAAGGAACAGTACTGTTCATCATTTCCCACAAAGGTAGCAGAATATTAACCTGGTTTCCTATTTTTTTTCCTGGCAGGTAGATACTCTGCAAAAAAATAACAAAGACAACTAAATATAAAACTCTTGAATTTCAATCTGCAGTCAAAATGCCAACCTTAATAGCTCATCAAAGGTCACAAAGGAAATTTCCTGTTTTATTACTTAAATGCATCACCTTCCTCCTGAGCTAACCAATAAATAATTTCCTTCTCATCTTTAGGTTGATAAAATGAAGACAGCACATTTTACAACATACATAGGACAGTAAACAGTTATCCAAAGTCAAGGAATGGAACTGTATCATTTTCCAAAACCTAGCTGCATGTGACTATTTCTTTCTTCAAGGGAAAGCTAAATGAACATTTATTTTTATTGATAACTTTTAAGTCTTATTTTAAAGTTTTACAAGATGAAAACATGGTTAGAATATGCTTAGAAATTTTATAATCTAGGAAAGATGAAAAATATAAACAATGATTAATACACTGTAAACATTTATGTACTCCCCATCACTAGCTAAAATTCAAAACTGCTTTCCATAATAGATGCTTAACACTGTTAACAAGTACCTGCAATATAATGAAAAATATGTGTTTAAGTCCCATAAAAGAGTTACTTAGAACAATAAAATTCACATGGAACAGCAGATCTTGACCAGGTTGATAATTAACTGTAAAATGTGCTATAAACACTTTAATTTGTAACTAATAATAGCAAAAATGACCTAAATTTGCATATAACACACACACAGTAAAATGTATTCCTACCTGTATTAAAGTTGCATCCCTATCCACTTGCTAGCACTTTAACAATTAGAGCAAAAAGGAATAGAATTATAATTATTTCTCAAAGTTATTGTGAATAATGGCTGATATACGCTATGTATACCTATCACCCATCATATATATCATATGGTCCTCATCTTATCAAAATGTTTCTCTTATTGCTCTAATAAATGTTCCTATTAAGTATAAATAACTAAATCAATTTTAACCAGTACTCATCCTATGCTGTCTCTCTGATTTTGAAACTGAGACCACACTCTTCTCGAAACTTGCCTTCTTTATCATGTCAATCTCAGATTTTAAGTAGACTGAAGAAAAATAGCCTGAGTAGGAGAGAAGAGGAAACATGCACAAAATAGCCAGTCTTTGTCCACACAGGTGCTAGACAATCTGCATGCATTATCACATTTAATTTCATTAAAATTATAAACAATGCATAATTATCATTTTACCAGTGAGGAAGCTTAAGTACAGAAAAGCTGTGAAACATCCAAAACCTCATAGCAAAAAAATGATTGGACTGGAATTTGTACATTAGTTAAGGCCAAAGCTAAGCTCCTTCAACTAAAGCACAATTTTAGATATTTCTAGAAGAAAATTCAGACTAATCCTATAATTTCAAAGTACATAAAACTTTTTTAAGGTGAAAAACCATAAGGAAAAAGGAATTACAGATTAGGCAATATAAAAATTTTAGCAGAGAGCAGTGACAATGTCAAAAGATTTCCAAGGAAACAGGGCAAAATGGCTCTGTGATATAATGAACATAATGAATCCCATTATATCCATTGTAATGATATAATGAAGTAACATTCTGAAAATATTAATAGCATTTACAAATCAGGAGGAAAAATATGTAAACATCCCAACAGAAAAATTGGGACTAAAGGTCAATCACAAAAGAATAACTAAAACTGGAAATATGGGGAAAAACTTACTCAACCACAAATCAAATAATTTCAGATTTTCTTAAATATGACTTCTTATCAGAATGGCAAAGATTAATAATATGAAAAAGTTTGGAGAAACAGGACTACATTATACAAATAGTGACAGTATAATTTTATACATTTCTAAATGGGACTTGACAAAGTACATTAAAATTTTAAATATTTATAAATTTTAAATATTTTAATGTAAATGTACTTTTAGAAATTTACCTTTTACATAAGTGTATAAAGGTGCTTATATGAATTTATTCACTGTGATGGTGTTGCTGCTAAAATACATAACAAAATCAATTATCAACACAGTGGATTATGATTCAACCATCAAAAATATAAAGAAATGCAGTTGTCACTTTCTCAAAAAAATATTAAATTTAGAAATGCCATATAATCCAGTCACTAAGTCCATACCTAGGTATATACCTTAGAGAAATGAAAACATTTCATGTTCACACAAAAACTTGCACATGCATGCTCATAATAAATTATTCACCAATAATGAAAAAATGGAAACCCAAATGTCCACCAGTTGATAGATGGATAAAATATGGTCTATCCATGTAACACACTCTTCTAGCTAGCACGTTCTGCATAAAAGAGTATATTAAATACTGTTAAATGCTACAACATGAACTAATCTTGAAAACGTTATGCTAATTGAAAGAAACCAGACACAGAAGGTCACATATTGCATGATTCCATTGATATTAAATGTCTAGACCAAACAAATTCATAGAAACAGAAGGAGATTGGTGGTTGCCAGCAAATTAAATAATGAGAAAATTTGAAGTGGTAATAGGTATGAGGTTTCTTTTAAGGGTGATAAAAAAAGTTCTACAATTAGGTAGTACTGAAGGTTCAAAACTCAGCAAAAATATCAAAGCCACTGAAGAGTATACTTTAAGATGGTAAAATTGTGTTATGTTACACTTCAATTCTTAAAATTCCGTAAAATTTTTAAATGCATGAAGCATATCTACTGTTGGGGGAACAGTCATATGTTAAATGAAAGCATCAAGTTGAAATAGATATGTGTGTGTGTGTGTGTATGTGTGCGCACGCGCGTACCTACACAAACCAGTCACATGAAAAATATCTTTACCATTACTTTTCAGGGAACTGCAAATCAAAACCACAATGAGATACTACCTCACATTAATGAAAACAGCCCAAAGCTAACAAGTATTGGCAAGGGTATGAAGAAAAGGGAATCTTCATACATACTGGTGGGAATCCAGACCAGTTCATTTTCTAGGAAAATAGTGAGGACGTTTCTCAAAACAAAAACACAGGGCAATCAACCAGAATAATACTAACTCTAATTTGAAAGGATATATGCATTTCCATATTCACTAAAGCACTATTTACAACAGTCAAATTTTGAAAACCACCTCAGTGCCCTATGACAAATGAGTGGTTACAGATGATATGGTATCAACACATGATGGAATATTATTCAGTTGAGAAAAAGGAAACCAATCTTTCCATTTGAAACTAGATGAAATTGGAAGTGAAATTAAGCTAAGCAAAGTAAGTGAAGAGGAGAAAGACAAACACCAGGCTAGTGAGAAGATCCCACTCCTATGTATAATGTAAATAAAGTAAAGAAACAACCAAAACGAAACCCTGAACAACTGGGAAGCAGGCAGGCGGCCCTGGATTGGAGGATTTTTGGTGCTTTACTTGTAGACATTTGAAAAGATGTGACCCTATACCATTAAAACATATATAATACTATAAACCAGTTGGGCATGGTGGCATGCGCCTTTTGTCCAAGCACTGGGAGGTAAGAGGCTTGGAATCACTTGAGTTTGCGGGTTCAAGACTGCCCCAAGCAACATAGCGAGACCTGGTCTCCAAAAAGCAGCCAGGAGTTGTAGCGGGCACCTGTAATCCCAGCTACCTGGGAGGCTGAGGCTGGGATTGCTTGAGTCCACGGTACCTAAGGCAACATAAGGAGACCTAGTCTCCAAAAAATAAAAATATTATAAACCAATGTTATAAAAATAATTTGTAATGAAAATTCAATCAATTAAATGTTTGAACAGTATATACAGTATGATTCTATTTGTTTCTGAGTCACCACTGGTCTATAAGAATTATTCTATTTATCAGGAGTATATACCTCAAATGATGTATATACTCCAGCACATCCACCACCAAAGTCATTAACCACTATCGATTTGACCCCCTCAATATGATTCATATATTTACGAATGCTTATGTGGTTATATTAGCACATACAGCCCCAAAACAAAGCATGGTACCAGGAGATAAAAGAAGCAAAGACTATTAATCTGGCAACTAATAAAAAAACTCAGGGAAAGCCAGGCACGATGGCACATGCCTGTAATCCCAGCTCCTTGGGAGGCTGAGGTTAGGAATCACTTGAGTCCGCGGGCTCAAGACTACCTTGGGCAACACAGAGACCTAGTTTCTTAAAAAAAAAAAAAAGAAAGAAAGAAAGAAAGGAAAACCTCAAGGAATCTGTTAATTTCTAGGTTAACAAATTATACCAATAAGCTTTAATAAAATTTAGTACTTCTTTCAACTAGACTGACAACATACCATCATACCTATAATTTTTGTCTCTAGCATGTTATATTCCATACCACCTTACAGTTGTTACAGAGAGCTCGAAACAGCATCTATATACACCTATGGATATATCACTACTTTAAAATTATGATACTGATTCCACTGCTTGATTTCAGTATTTACACTGATAGAGGCACAGATAGTAATATACCACAAAAATTGGTTTATAAAATTTTAGAATTTCAGTGTAACAGATTCCTTTTTAAGCTTATTTATTTTCTTTCACCATTTTAAAATGAAAGGCTCCATCCATGACCTTCTCCAACTGCAAAAACGTCTATTTCCACCAAATTCCACCATGGCACGCATGCATCAGAGGTAGAAAGAAAAATCAATCATGAGGCCATTCTAACTCTTCAGACATAAAACTATTAAGACTATTCAGGCAAAAATAGAAATCATTCCAATTTTAATTAACTAGTATAACACAAAATTCTTAATTTTCCCCCAAACAGTTCCCTCCTGATTTTTCAGACATCTGATTTCTTCCTTCATATTCAATCACCAATAATACTTTAAAAGTTTTCTGTCTCAACCAACATATCTATACAACATATCTATATAACATATCTATACAACATCTCTCTCCCATTCTGATTACTTCAACTGATTCTGCATGTGAACCAAATAAATTTTCATCAACAATTTTTTCAAACTGTCACCAACCTGTTCAAAAATCACTCCATGACACCCTATGTTTATAACAGTGGCACAATGATAAATTTCTAGAACCATATTTATAGTAACTATTAATAAAAACCATTATGGTAAGATATTTTATACTATAAAATATCACCTAAAATAACAAAATTCAAGTATTAATAAGAGAGCCTAATGATAAGTAAATGTGGGGGGAAAAAAATCTATTGCTGCTACAGTTGAGTAGGATAAAATTCCTTACTGGGGCACTCAATACCTCTATAAAAATCTTGCTACAATTTGCTTTATCAGCATCTTTTTCCTCACAGAAGCCTAATAAATTAATCAAATTAATTTTTCCTGAAATCATGTCTTTTTATACTATATATCTGTTGATGTAATTTCTACCATTCACAATGCCATTTTACTACTCATTCATTCAAAAGATTAAGTCCTTACTATATACAAAACATTCTACTACACTACGTTATTTGTTGATGCAAGTTCTGCCATTCACCACTCATTCATTTCAAATATTTATTAAGTTCTTACTATATACCAAACACTATAATAAATACCTACTACGTACCACAACACTTGAGTTAGACAGATGGGTATTTCTGTACTTAAAAATCTCAGGCTAATGAAAAAGAATAAAGGAAAAATTCAAGACAACATGGCAAATATTATGAAAGAAGACTACACAGGATGCTGTTTGGAGCAGAGAAAGAACATAAAGCAGAGACTGTAAGTGCCAGGCAAAGTTTCCCAAAGTAGGGAGCATATGAGGTGAATCATTAACAAAGTGAGGTCATAAATCTAAGATATCATAGGCACATACAAAGCATAAACCAGGATTTAAGTTACTCAGTATACCAAAGCTAGGGAACATGTTCAAAAGAGAATAAAAAATAAGTGGAGAAATATGCAAGGCCAAGTTCATGATGTACCTGATATATAAATTTGTAATTTTCATTTTATTCTAAAAGTCATAAGCAGTACAATACTCTGGAAAACACCTATGTATAGGAATTCATATGACCAAACTCTAAGTCATCTCTGTCATTTACCTGTTATGTGACTCTTTCATCACAATTTGTCTAAGCTTAGTTTCCTCAAATATAATCAATTTTGCCAGCAGAAATTCATGCAAATCCCCTAGCACAGGGGTCAGCAAATTATAGCTGAGTTTGCTAGCAATAGGTTTATATTTTAATAAGTAAAACTACCAACCAAAAACTACAATCAAAGGGGGAAAAAAAGGTGTAGAAATCTTATATGACCTTTCATAAAGCCAAAATATTATATATAGGCCTCTCCCTCCCTCCCTCCTTCCCTCCCTCCCTCCCTCCCTCCCTCCCTCCCTCTCCATATATAATATGTATTACATAACTCATGCCCATATTAGCACATATTAGGCTACAAAAAAGTAACTTATTACTAAGAACATTAAATAATTTAGGCAATGTAGTTTACAATTATTTCTCTAATGACAATGTAAACAAAGAACAGTAGTTTCACTCTTAAGTACAAAAGATTATATTCTAAACTTTATTCATATACAGATACAGATACACACACACGCACGCACACACGCACGCACCCATGTGTGCTTGTACTAGGTCAAATACCTGAGAAAATACCAGTGTAAATTTGGGGGAATTGAGTTAATATTTAAGGATCTGATCTGGTTACAATAGCTTACAGCCAGAAACATCATAATCAGGTATCAATGGATGTATATGTAAAGATCCAACAAAGTCTTTGTATAGGAAGACATTAAGATTGGTATATCCTAAATTTAGTTCTATTCTCTTAGCTGTTATTTGTAATTGGTATTACATAATCTGATCTATGTTACTCATTTAAGGAAGCTATTTAAGTAATTTAGGAAGAGAAAAAGATTCTGAACTGAAAGATTACACAGATTCTCTCTGTAAAAGATAAAGTTTTATAACTTCTATTTTGTGTCACCAATTTGTGCCACCAATTCTTCTGTTAATAAATGAAAACAATATGAAAGCCCAAAACCAAGCATCTATTCAACATGAATAAGACTCACACACCAAAGTAAGCCATTTACTTCTTAAGAAAAATAATTTTATCTGTAATGAGATTTTAAGACAGAAAAAATTAATGAAAAGCAATAATCCTGCTACAAAAGAGAATACAAAATAAAATCCTATTACCACTTTCCAATTTTACCTTATGAACAGGAAGATTCCTAGCTAACCCAGTTATTTTAACTTCTGTACGCCAAAGGTGGCAGCAATCAAGGATGTGTCTTGCTTGGGTCCCATGAGGAACATCTAACAGGTGATGAGAGCGACACTAAACTAAGAGTCCCAAGGTTTGGGACTGAGGATGAAATATCCCTGTATCTCAGAGACCAACACAGATTGCACCAGAGAGGACTCAGGAGACTCAAACTCTATAATGTGAATTATAGTGAATAAAATGAATTGAAAGAAATGCCTGGAGGTTGCAGCCTGGGGCAGAGGACTCTCAACCAGAGGCCCTTGGTAAATAAAGAGCTAAAATGGTGAGGAGGTATGAGTCTGTGATCCAGATGAAACCCCTAAAATGGAGCTGGGGTGCACCACAGAAATCATCCAACTAAGGAAATCAATTTTGAGAAGGCTATCTGGGTTACAGACCCTCTTATTCAGGACTGAAACTGACCTCTCTGAAGTGCACTGACAGTGAACAGACTGCCAATACAGCTCCCCCAGATGAGAGAGAGAGAGAGAGAGAGAGAGAGAGAGAGAGAGAGAGAGAGAGAGAGAGAGAGGGAGGGAGGGAGAGAGAGAGGGAGAGGGAGAGAGAGCGCAGGCAGTGCCACAAACACTAGTCACTCCCAACCCTCCCACCCTAGAGCATATTCTTGACAGTGGTAGACCCACCAGACCTTCCCCCAGTCTCATGACTTAACAACTGTAAAAACAGTTCTCTGTATTTAATTTCTGAGATTCATAACATGAAGACCAGAAAACAAAAAAAAAAGCATATATTCTCTAATCAAAATGTAGTTGTAGTTGCATGGAAACACAATTAAAGTTTCAAATAGTAAACAAAAGGTAATCACATAAAGTGAACTATATAAACTAATGATGTAGACCAAAATTTCCTCAGAACTCTCGTAAGTTTTTCGGAAAACTTAAAAAAACTAACCCATCAATGCTGAGATACTTAAAGGAAAAGTCAGGTTTAAAGTACATTAGACAAAACATGGAATTCTTCATTAACCACATCCTCAATGTAACAAAGGTTTGTTCCCTTTTTAAATTTTATAAGTTGTCAATTTGTTTATTATTTAGTATTCTACTTCCAGGATCTCTTGGCAATCTTTCTCTCAAACTAATGAGGGAGAAAAATCCACATGTTTCTATTTAACGTTTTTTTAAAAAAATAATATTCTCTACCACTCAAAAATTCTGATTTATTCAAAAAGTCCTAAGAACTAAGAATCCTCCAAATGTGTATATGGATCTATAGGAAGACAATTAGCATGAAAGAGTAGGGAAAGTAGAACACGGAGAGGTAAAAGGAATAGAAAAAAGAAAAAAGGTAAGCAGTATTTTTGTCACTCATAACTGGATATGGTGTCTTCATTTATCCATGTTTCACAGTTCCCGCAAAACTCAACTTTAATACCTATTCATGATAAAAAAATACTCAATAAATTAGATATAAATGGTAATTTCCCAACCTGATATAAAGCATACACAGAAATCCCACAGTAGAAAATTAAATGTGTTTCCCCCAGAAGGAATACACGATATTTGTTCTTGACATTTCTTTCTAAAAAATGTACTAAAGATTTTGGCCAGGGTCTCTAAGCAAGAAAATGAAATAAAAAGCTGCCAGATTAAAAAAAAATAAAATAAAAAAACAACTAGGTGACATTACCCTGGTTATACATAAAATCCTAGGGAACCCACAAAAAAGACTATTAAAACTAATAAATTCAAAAGCTTGGAGAATAAAAGATTAATAGACAAAAACTAATGCAAAAGAATGGATGCATCAAAAGAAGAATAACTAGCATAACTAGTATGGAAATCCAAGTCATCTTCTTCGCAGAAATTGACATTTTGAGCCTAAAATTCACTTTTTAATACATTAGCCAAAATAATCTTTAAAAAGAACAAAGCTGGTAGACTCATACTTCTCAGTTACAAAAGTACAGTAGTCAAGACAGCACTGGTAAAAAGAAAATGATAGCATTCAATTGAATAAAATCCAGAAATAAATCTTCACATTTATGGTCAATTTATGATGACAATTCAATGGGGGAAAATTGTCTTTCCAACAAGTAGAACTACTGGAACTGGATAACCATAAGCAAAGGAATGTTAAGACTCACTACACCAGTCCATATACAGAAATTAACTCAAAATTGACCAAAGCTGTAAGAGTGAAACCTAACTATAACAAACTCTTGGTACAAGATAGGAGGGAAAATATTTGTGACTTAAGATTCCATTTTCGTAGATGTGACACAAAGCACCAACAAAAACACAAGCAAGGCGAGCATGGTAGCGAGCACCTGTTTTCCAAGCGCTGGGAGACAAGAGGCTTGGGATCACTTGAGTTCACAGGTTCGAGACTACCCCAGGTAACACAGCGAGACCTAGTCTCAAAAAAGCATCTGGGCAGGTGGCAGGTGCCTATAGCCCCAGCTACCTCGGAGGCTGACGATCGCTTGAGTCCATGATACCCTGAGCAGCATAGCGAGACCTTGTCTCAAAAAAAAAGCAACAAAAGAAAAATAAACTCGACTCCATCAAAATTAAAAATTTTGTTCTTCCAAGACACCATCAAGAAAGTGAAGACTGGGCCGGGCATGGTGGCGCATGCCTGTTAAGCAGCAGCCTAGGAAGCCGGGGCCAGGGATCATGGTTCGAGTCCTGTGCGGGGGGCACGTAGCCAGACCTAGTTCCAAAAAAATATACTGGGCATGGTGGCACACGCCTGTAATCTCAGCTACCTGGGAAGCTGAGGCTGAGAATTGCTTGAGTCTGTGGTACCCTGGGTGACGTGAGCCTGTAGTTCCACAGGCAAAAATAGCGAGACCTAGTCTCAAAAAAAAAAAAAGTGAAGACAACTCACTGAATAAGGGGAAATATTTGCAAATCATATTTGTGATAAAGGATCTATACTGAAACACACGCACAAAAAAACGCTTACACCTCAATAAGATAAATAATATTTAAATGTGTAAAGGATCTGGATACATACCTCACAAAAAGATATATAAATGCATAGCATCATTAACCATGAGGGAAATGCAAATCAAAACCTCAATGAGATAATACTGAATACCCACTTAGGAGAAGTATGATGAAAAATACAGATAATAACAAATAGTGCCAAGGATGTAGAAAAGGAACTTTCATACACTACTGGTGAGACGTGAAATGGTGAGGCTGCATTAGAATGCAACCTGAAAAATGTCTTAAAAGTTTAAACACGAAGGTACCACATGACTCAGAAATTTCAATCCAAGGTATATTATTCATGAGAACCAAGAAAATGGACACAAAAAAACTTGTACATGAGGGCTTGTAACAGATTATTTTAAAAAGCCAAAATATAGTAACAACTCAAATGTCCATCAATTGATGGAAAAATTAAAAAAAAAAGTGTTATATAATACAAAAGCACTCATAAAAAAGAATGAAATACTACTACATAACAAAACATGAATGAATCTTGTAATGAGGATAAAGGAAGTGCCTGATAATAAAAGACTGATTAAAATTCCATTTGTATGAAATGTCTGAAATACGTATGTTTCACAAAGTCGATCAGGAATTGCCCAGACTGGAATATTAGAGAGTAAGAGGCAACTCTTAAAGAATACAGGATTTATCAGGTGATTAAAATGTAGAGGCAGCACAACTGTAATTAGAACAAATGCTGTTGCATTATGTATTTTAAATGGGCTAATTCTATAATATGTGAGCTGTATCTCAGAAGGTTGTTACCCCCCCCAAAAAAAAAACCCACCAAAATCCTGTCATCTCTGACTCACCCACCATTTGTTATTTCCTCTCAAAATATCTGTAAATAATTTATAATACAATGTCTTGCACTTGTTCATTTATTGTTCTGAAATTACTAAATTATGTTTTACCACCTTACTTAAAAGTTACAAGCTCCACTAAGGTTTCTATTTCTTGCATACCTCTCTTTAGAACTGAAAATAACAGGTACAGAGGTGCCTTCAAATAAGGTTTCCACTTTTCATGATGAAAAATATTACAAATAATTACCATTGAAAAATTAATCAGACTTCAAAAACTTCCATTTGGAGAACAAATTCCTTCCCCCTCTCTAATCTCTCTCTCCCTTGCCTCCCATATCCTTAACCATGCTTGGGAATAAATATAAGTAAAGGTGAACAGAGATGAGGTATCATAACAATCCTAGGCAATCGAAAAGTTATGATTAAAAATTACAGCTGCCCAAAGATAAAGTTCATTTAATGTATTAGAAATTCAGTATTAGTGCATTGTGTAAAAGAAAGTTGTAGTATTTTCACCATGAAGCATGAGCACAAGTTAATAATTAAGCTTTGTTATTTATCTGATGGTTTTATTGTTCTTTCTGGATTAAGGCTCACATTATTTATGACAACTTTAGAATTACAAAAATAACAGCAATCGAAACATAGTAGGTCCATCTAAATGCTATTTCTTTAAAGGAAAAAGTACTAATAGTAATGTACTATTCCAACTAAATAAGAGGAAATGTCTTCTGTGATACTATATCCCACAAAATGAAATTCAAAGTCAACTGATTTCAAAGTACAAAGAGAAATAACTCAAAGAAGACAGAACCCAGTAAATCACAATAATAACAACTGGATAATAAAAGAGAGCCCCACTGTAGGTAATAAAACCCAACTGCAATGTTCTCTATCTTTCCCCTGAAGACCACTTGTCATTCAAATGATGCACAAAAAGAGGGCTCATTTTCTTCTCTCCAGGGTCTCCTCTCCCAATTTTACTCTCTCTGAAGATTTTTAAAGCAGTTTCTAAGAATTTATTCACCTTTTAGATGTGTCTTCATAAATACATGCTACTATCTAAAACCACATCTTGAAATGACCCAAGCTGCTTAACATCCAGGTACTTCATTCCCACCGGCCTTACATCAAATAAGGATCTATGACAAATTCTCACCAATGAAATGTGGGCACATGTTTGTCACTTTAAGTCTAGGAGTTCTTAAGAAATGGGTGATGGGTAATAGGCAGAGTTCCAAAGCCCTAGGGAATGGTGGAACCACAGGACAGAAGGCATGTATGTTTTTCAACCACATGGAGGAAAGTCACAGCACGCCAAGCAGGAACACCTGTGTGGAACTGTTAGATGAGTAAAATGCAAACTTCTATGTGTTAAGTCACTGAAATTTTGGAGTATATTTATTACTCTAGCTAGCATTACCCAAAGTGTACATGTACAAAGTCTTCAGTATTTCAAGGTCCCCTAAAGACATTTATAAGGTGTATTTTGGAAGTTTGTTGAAAAGCCATTTAAGTAATAATTATAAGTCCTCAATAACTTTTCACCTTGATTTTGTTTTAACATAATTCTTTTAAACAACAAATGCAGTTCTACTGCTAATAAATGTCACCGTCCAAATGTGTTCAATATAACACCTATTATAAAGAAATGTTACCCTCAGTTTTTCCAAATTAAAAAAAAACAAACATGTTTTTAAATAGTCTAACTTATGATACCTAACAAAAGTACCTAATTAAGGGCAAAATTCATTTCTGCTACTGGTTTTAAAGTAATGAAATTACTAAAAGTATGACTTTTTACTTTAAACACCATATGGCAGGTAATTCTGTTCACACATCCAACACATAATTTTAACCATTACATTTTACCTTTTACTAAAGTTGTTTCTACTGTTCTTTACAAAAATCCTTCATAAATGTGTTGAAATTGTATAGACTAATTATTTTGAGGTTAATACTGTTGGTATAAATAATAATGATTAAAAAACCTGTGAAACCTGGCCTTAGTAAACAGAGACATCATAAAGTTCAAACAACCAAACTGTTCCCACATTCTTTTCACCATTTTTATCCCCCCAAAAATCATTTAACTCTGCTGCATTTACTTTAAACTCCATACCATTATTTTTTCCACCACAACACCATTAAAATTACATGAACAGAACATTTACTACTCCAACCAGAATAAACATGGAAAATTATTGAGCACTGACAAACAATTCAGAGTAACATAAACTACAGAATTCCCAGAGTCAACATAAACTACAAAAATAGGAATTTTTGTGGCTCTTACATTTTGTAGTGTAAAAGTAAACTTTTACTCTTGATCCTTTTAAATAGTTTATTGTATTAACACATATGTACTATATAGCAAGAACTCAAAAAAAATTGAAACTGAGATGGCTAGTCAAAAATGTGAAAAAAAATCAGTATGACGGTATAGTTTCTAAAATACACTATGCTATTTGAGTCTTATTCCTAGAAAAGATGTCTAAAATACATTAAAATTGTTTATATGCTTTATGTGTATGAAAGGGTTTTGAAGTGTTCTTGATTTTTAACTTAGTTACATAATATTGCCCTCCTACTTAAATGAGTATTTGTACTTGTTTTTCAATGCCCACAATCAGAGTTGCAGGAGGAGGAACTAGTACTTCTCTAAGCATCTACTATATACCAAACCTATTTTCTCATTCTAGGTTCACAAGCTTACTATAAAAGCATTATCTCCTTGTTACAAATGAGAAAACAGAGGCTTACAAATATTAGGAACTTTGCATATGGCACAGCAGGAGTTCTAAGGTCTGTAAACCAAGTTCTTTTCACTAAACTATGTGGGTTGTTTTTACAGTAGTGGTCCTAGAAAACAGTTCTCCATCCCTCCTATTCTTCCCTCCGCTCATCCTCCCAATCCCCCTTCCCAGTTCTTCCCACTTCTCACAGAACAGCATGGAACACTAATTGTGAGACCAGGTTCACAAAGAGGCAATCGCTGGTCATTACACAGAGCATGGCATAAAAGGATCGAATCTGTTATTATTATTATTATTATCATTATTATTATTATTATTTTGGTAAAGCTTCAGCCAGAAGAACCAACTAGTTGCAAATGGAAAGAGGGTAATCAACAGTTACCCAAATACCATTTATATTTGATTCAGAAAGGCACAGCACGCCTATGGGCAGATTTATTTTACAGTTGCATTTTGCTCAGATTACTCTCAAAATAGCTTTCCAGGAGTACACACAGTGTAGACAATGGAGACTTCTGCTCCAAGTTTTCTGAGGGTAAATGAGTTAGTTTATGCGTGACTATCTTGATTGATAAGATAAGTAGAAGCAGTAAGGTGTATCTCCTGAGGTGTAGTACTATGCTTCCAATGTGTACAAACGGCTCAGCTAAGCATCCTCAACACAAGTCATCTTAACAGTCTAAACTAAATAGTCAGCCAAATTAAGGAGGATGACAGCTCCAGCAACTTCCTCTTCCTCGCCGACCTCCTCAGCTCAGCGTCTACACACCCTTCCCCCTAGGAGGCAGGATAAAATAATTTCAACTGCACAAAATCGATCCAATCCTACCACCACAGGACAGGAAAGCCCGCTTCCATTTCTTCCCCCATCCCTCCAGGAAAATTTTTATCTTAAAAAAAGAAAGCATACTTTTAATCACCAAGAAGGTATTTGCAACGAGAAATGAAAAATCTGTACTTGATCCCACCACAAAAGCCTTGAGGAAAGAATTTAACAACAGGATCTTGATACTGGGTATTCCCGAGATTTACTGTTTTGATTCACTTTCCCTGAGGTCCCACTGTCGACCAGGAGGAGATTGAGGCTTAAACGCCAAAATCTGCCTTCTCTCCTCAGGACGTGGAGGCGGCGGAGGCGACGGCCATCGACTAGTTGGTCCTCCGACTCTCACCTGCCCAGGCCCCAGGCAGTGCCCCAGGCCCTCACCGGCCCGGCGTCCCGGGAGGCGTCCGGGGAGGTGGCCTGAGAGAGGCGGTCCGGCGCCAAGGCGGTTAGGCCGCGCCGCAGGCCGGCGCGCTTCCTGCCGCGGCCCCGGGAACGACGGCAGGGCCCTGACCCCAGTTCTTCGCGCACACTCTCTCTCCCGCCAGGCCCGGCCGAGCCGCTCTCACCTGCGAGCCTCCGGTACCTCAGCCACAAAAGGCGAGGGACGTGCCACTCGGGGTCCAAAACCCACGGAACCGCCCCCAGAGTCCGGGCCTTGGGCGCTGAGCGCCCCCCCTCCAAAACACGCACAAACACACACACTAACACTGAAAAACCTTCGCCGCCGCCGACTGAGACGCGGGTCAGCTCCACACCCGACACACACCCACTCGCCGCGGGTCCTCGGGTCGCCTCCCCGCCCGCCAAAGTCCCAACTCGCACACCCACACGCACATTTGTTCCTCTCCCACCTCATCTCCCAGAGGACGCGCTCCTCTTCCCAGTACGCGAGCCTACTCCGAGGCACAAAAACACTCTACCTCATTCTGCTCCTCTGGCCCAGAAGGAGCAACAGCAGCCATTTCCCCGCGGCCGGGGAAACACCACACACAAACACGCGCGCGCGCGCGCACCAGGCCCCCACAGATGCTTCCCCTCCAGAGCCGCGGCCGCAGACGCAAACACAAACACCCACGGGCGGGCCTCGTTCCCGCCCGCCTCGAAAGGAAGCCGCGGCGGCAGGCAGGGCCGGGACCCCGGCTCGCGGGCGGCGGGCGCGCGGGGCCTGGGGTGGCCGACCGCCCGCGCCCCCCTCCTCACCTGCATTCAGCGCGCCGGGGTCCGGGCGGCGGCGGCGGCGGCGGCGGCGGGGCGGCTGCTGCTGGTGCTGCGGCGGCGGGGGAGGTGGCGGCGGCGGTGGTGGCGGGGCTGAGGGCAGCAAAGACATGCAGGCAGCCCGCCGGAGGAGAGGCACCGGCCGGAGGGGACGCGGGGCTGGCGGGCCGGGCCGGGCCGCCTGAGGGAAACGACAGAGGCGGCGGCGACAAGGGCGGTCGAAGGGAGCGAGAAGGAGACGGGTGAAGGGTGGGGAGGACGACGACCGCCGCAGCCGGGCTTCGAGGACGGTGACCCTAGGCGCGCAGGAGAGGCCCCGCGGCCGCGGGCGCCGACGCGAAGGCCCCCACCGGAGGAAGCTGCGCCCCCGCAGCCGCCGGAGCCGCGGCTATTACTCCGAGAGCTGAAGAGAGCCTGGCCTTGGCCTTGGCCTCCTGGCGCTGGGGCTGCCGCCGCTGCGGGGGTTGCTGCCTGTGCCTGCTGCTGCTGCTGCTGCTGCTGCTGCCTGGGCCGAGGCTGCTGCTCAGAGACGCCAGCCCTTGGTGGCTTCGCTCTCGCTCACACACGTTCACACCCCCGAGGGCCGGGGGAGAGGCGTCCGCGCGATGTCGGTATTGAGATTAATAACAAGGTGCAGAGAGTGCGAGGAGGTGGGTTGATTGACGTGGAGGGGCTGGCGGGAGTCAGTCACTCCCCTTCAAGGAGGGGGTGGGGCGAGGGCGGGGAGGAGCTCCCAGCCGCACCTTGGCCCCGCCCCGTGAGCGCCGCGTTTGTTCCTGCTGCGCCTGCGCGACCGGGCTTTCTGCCCGTTTTTCTCCTTTACGCTTGCTGTTTTGTGAACTCTCTTTCCTACTCTGAGTGAGTAGAGCTGGGAAGACGAGTAGCGTCTCCAAACCCACGTCCACAAAGCTCTGGTGGAAAGGGCTCTGGCGAACCACCTCGCCCGGCGTTTGTGAGCTGGAAGCGTTCTGACAGCAAAGCCACGAGCTGGCCTAGGCTGCTGAGGAGGCGCCAGGTGAGGTGGAGGGACCGGAGGAAATGTCTCTGGACTTCTTCACTGGCTTTTGTTTTCCTTTTTTTTTTTTTTTTTTTTTTTAACGCGTAACACCTGACCATTGCATCGCGAAAGATAAATAAAAGAACCTGTGACGCGCTTCCATCACGCCCGCCTTATTTGTTTTCTAAGTCTCCTTCTCGCGATAGGATTACGTTTGGCAGTACCAGCTACAGAATGAAAACATCCATGTCAACTGGAGATAGTAGTGTTTACTCGATGTATGTGGCCTTGACATTTCAAGTGTCTTGGGTTTTATTACAATGGGTCAACTTCAGCTTTCACCACCAGCATTCCAAAAACAAATTATACCCGTTTGCAGAGGCAGAATACGCTATTTCAGTTTTGTACAATTTCGGTCTCAATACTTGCTCCGTTGTTGTGTACTTAACCAGTATTGGTCGAATGTATAGTAGTAATGTTCAGTAATTTTTCCCCAGGGGGGTGTTGTTTAGCACACTAAACACGTGGTGTTGGTTGCAATTAATCTTCGAACCTATTATTGAATGTGAGAGACTTTCATCTCCTGGGAGGAAAGGTGTGATAAAATGCAAATCATTCTTTAGCGAGAACTGGTCAGCTATTAAGAGTCCACCTTTGCAATGGAACAGTTGCCGCTTACATCTTTACTATCAAGATGTGTGAACGAACCAGTGAGTGAAGAAGGCCCACAGGATCTGGAAGACCTCGAGCTGCTTCAAATTTTCGAATTTTCAAATTTACCTCCCTAGTAAGATCACCATCATAGCAGTTTGTGCTAAGGCCATGTTAAAATGGCCTTAATCCTGAAAGAAGTCCCCACTCATTCCCAGCTATCTAGAATCAAGATTGATATATAATGAATAATCTGAGTTTTTCAAGCAACAAAGCCAAATGAGTTACTTGTGGGAACCCAGAATAGTAAACCTCCCTTAATGGCATTTTGCCATAGCAATTCTCCTTGGCACAGAAACACTTCCCCATAGGAGAGGTACTACCAAATGTTGAAGAAAAGAGGAAAATAAACACCTGAAAAAATGAGATGATGAGATATCCTCACTGATTCAAATACTTATAAATATGTAGATTCCTAACTATTAGGTGCAATAAACAAACATCTATATACTGGTGTATTATGTTCCAGACATTCTATTTAGCTTCAGCATACAAAGATAAGCACTGTAGTCCCTATTTTTAAGTAGCTCACGATTGTTGTCTGGGAAGTACACACATAAACAGGAAATTCTCTCAGAACAAACCAGAAATGAAAGTATGAATGGTGACACAAAAGTAATAGTCACAACAATGCTCAAGAAAATAAGGCTGATGGCACTGAGGCACTGACATTTTCACTTGAATCATAAATCATAGTATGTGCCACTTATGTAACTGAGTGACTGAAGTAAAGGGAGAGAATCTTTGTCAATGTTAAAGAAACATTGATAAATATTGGGGGATGGGGGGGATGCTGAACCTGAAGCCCAGGTTTATATGGGGAATTTACATTGTTGGTCTCCACATTTTAAATAGTAAACGCACAATTTGTCAATAACTGTGACATTCAAAATTAAAAATAGAGGATTTTATAAAAATGTCACTTGAATGCTGGTTAAGTTTAATCCTTACTCAGAGATGTTCTCTTTTGCACAAATGAGTTGATGCCACTAAAACAGACAGCAATACTTAATAGATATGAACAAATATATTATCCATCAAAAATATTTTTTCTTCTTTGCAATGATATTGAAATTAAAGAAATAATTTTCAAATGAAATCTTCATTAATATAAAAAAAAAACCTCCCTCATAAGACTAGTTCAAAGGACATTCCAAACTATCCAAAGGGCAAATAGAATAGCATTTAAGGCATTTTTATTGAATGTTCACAGATTAAAGTTGGTAACCTATTCTTGATATTTATAATATTTTTTCTGTTCATAAAATATTTCAGTTTTATTAAGATTAAAAATAAGGGTACTCATAGCAGCATTATTTATAATAGGACATGGAAGCAACTTAAATATCCATCAATGAACTATTGCATCAAGAAAATGTCATACACACACGGTGGATAATTATATAACCATAAGTAAGGGCGACCTACTGCCATTTTCAACAAAATGGAGGGAATTTGAGAGAGTTATGTGCAGTAACCTAAGTCAGAACAATTTAAAAAAACTTACATAGACAACTTGGTGATAAAATACAAAACTATGGACAATAATAAACATCTTGAAGGTTCTGGAGTCAAGGGGGAAGAAAGGGAAAGGGACAGAGGACATAAGGAATGGAGAAGGGAGAAAACAATGTATGAATGAGTTAAAATTTCCAGGCTGCAACATGTACTGGAAGTCATACTTTAACTATGGTGTTGCCACACTAGTACTCCCAAAATCTCCCAAATAGCATTTCCCAGAAACACCTAGATCTTTTAGGATGAGGAGTATAGGACACTTAAACCTTGCAATCTATAACCCAAATTAAAATTTTAATATTAAAAATAAACAGTATTAAAATTTTAATATGTAGAAATATTAAGAATAAGAACACAAAGAAATCTCTTTAAAGAAGTAGTTTTTCCAAGTGAAAGCTTCTGTCTTACTGATCAAGTTCCTTTAATAGAAGCACTGTGTAGTGACAATTTGTTCTGAAACAACGCTTATGTTTACTTGCATCACAAAATTCATTCATGCCTGCGTAATTAAAAAAAAAAAGTACTTGATGTTCCAGTAACCACCTGCGTCTTTTCCAAATTAGCAATTACTATTTGATCTGAGTAAATCTTCTGATCACTCCTTGTTTTTTTCTTTTGATAACAAAGGTAACTGGACCTATGAAGTCTCTGATAACTATGTTCCTTTATCAACTTACTGAATTTTTGTGGAACAGCTTGCTCCAAAGGCAAAGATCTAAATTTTTTAGTTTATAAACATTATTACTATTTGATAAAGAATTGATTACATTTGGTTTAACTGACTGATTTTAATACATACTTTATTCAACATAACTTTTCACTAGAAGTATCACATTTATATTATTCAATAAGGTATATGGAATAATTCAGTATAAATTACCTATATTCACTAGTATAACTGTTAAACAAGTGTCAACAAACATGGTCTTGAACTTTTATTTCCCATACCTCCTGATAGGCCTCCTGACAGTGACACATCTTACCTTTTACTGAACTATGCACTTCCCTATCTTTCCATCTTTACTCATCTTCCTCCCACACACATTATTACTTTATTTCTAATATTTTGGGGTACTATCTATCATGGGTGTATTTGTCCAAGAAAGGTGGTTTTAGTCATTGCTTCTGTCCTTCTGTCCAGCTATATCACCACCAAAATTTCCTTGTTCCATTCTCTAGAACAGCTATGAATGACACCAAGGACCATCCCACCATCTTAGCCAATGCTGAATACCTTCTACCAGTATTAAAAGTGAACCATATCATATGTTAGTCCTAAATAAAATGCAGAGTATGCAAAGTTAATTTTGGTGCCCACTTGCCTTCTCTTTCTACACTCCCTATCTCAAGTCCCTTTCTCCCTGACTAATCAGACTTTCTACCCCAATTCCATAATCAGCACCACTCTTTCTAGTATTTTTTCTAGTATAGCAAATTTCCATATTCTAGAAATTTTCCACTAAGTAAATGCTACCACTGTGAATAAATATCTACTTCTTCGGTTTGCCAAGGACGCACATGTGACCTGGCACACTCACTTCCAAATTAATAAAATCAATTATTTTAATTCTGTGCTCCAAGGAATCTTACAGGATCTTCAAAATTATACCTCCAAGTTACCTAGAGTACACAGAGAGGACTAGACCGATGACTCTTGATGAGAAAAACCTGTTCTACATATTAACCATGTATTTATCAGCCTAATAATTTTCTTTTTTCATGGACAATGTTTTGTTTCTTTAGGGAAGCTGTTCCTGCTTGTAGGATCAACAGCTGATTCTAGCAACAGCTGAAGTTCAAGAGAGTTCTTCAACTTCTTGACTATAAGATGGTAATATGACTCAGGCCAAAGCCAGCAGGGTGTTTTCAGGTGGATCAAAGGGAAGAGGGACTTTTCTACCACAGTGGTAACCTGAGACAAAAGGGAAGGAAGGAAAAAGGAAAACTTGAGAGTGGTCAGTGCCACATACTGCCTTCTTTAAAGTAAAGCCATCACAGAGATGAAATGTATAGTGAGGAAATCCTAGTGGTGCACTAGGTTCAGCTTCCAGTCATTTGTGGGATACAACTTTTCTCATACTATGGTTAATTTAACCAGATAACTCTCTTCTACAGCTAAACCACTTTGGGTTAGATCTCTGCAACCAAAATATCGATTATGTTGTATTTCTACCTAATAGATATTTCTATTAGATAGAAATAGATATTTCTATTTCTTCTTCTTTCAAAGAAGGCTAATCTCTTCTAAGTTTGAAAATGACTGAGCTACAAAAAGCTTTATTGACAGAATTGCAGTCTACCAAATGTCTGTACTCACCTGATCCTACTTTCTCTTTTCCACACAAAGAATTTAAGGTAAAGTAATGGAGCATCACATAGGCAATGACAAAGCCAATGTTAAGCTGACTTCTAGATACCTAGTTTAGCTCTCTCATTACATTATGTCATCTGTTTAATTCTTCCCAACTGAATATTTAAGAAGCAATTACTTGAGACACAACCTTAACCTACAGCATAAATCACAATAATGGCAATTTCAGGCATTGACTGTTTAGTGGGAAGACATTTGGAAGTGTGCAGGCATAATGAGAACCTTTTTCCTCCTTGAGGCTCTCACATGTTTTTTATATTGGACCCAAACAAACAGAGTTTTAGATGGCCAGGTCCACAAATTTTAACCACCATCTTTATTTTTATAACTTCCAAATCTACATCTTTCAATTCAGAGTTCTTGCCTCACATTCAAACTGGTATTATTTTCCTCCGGGTATTTCTACCTGAAGAGTCTGCATATATTTTGAGATCGGTAAATCTAAAACTGAGATCATTGTCTTTCCTCTGTAATCTACTTCTATTCTTGTGTGACTCTTTCTCATTAAGTTTGACACCATTATGTTAATAGCTATGTAATCATAAATAGTCACTATGTAGAATTCTAGGATTCATCCTTAATTTTAATTTTTCCATCTCATCTTCAGCACAATCTACCAATTTAACCTACTAAATAATTTTGCTGATCTCTTCCTCCATTCCAAAGCATTGTTAATATCTTATGTCAGTCGGCATAATGTCTTATGCCTCTTAACTGAGCTTATCCATTTTGTCTATTGTATCCTTGCTAAGTATAATTCCAACATATGCTGATAATATTAATCTGGTATTTAAAAGTTTTCCGCTGTCTTCCCACAATTTTAAATAGAACTTAATTTCACATGTATATATGTTCCTTAATGATCTGGATTTCTCTTACCTCCATGACCTGCAACCTCTTTCTCTCATCCCTGTGTTTAATGAACTACTTGACATTTTTGAAATAGAACTTGCTCTATTTGATATCTTTGAAAATGTTATTTCCTCAGCCTGGTATACTCTTTTCCTGTTTTGACCTCTTTTAATTACCCTTCAAGATTTACTTCAAGTATGACTTCCATTGTGAAGTCTCTAAAAACCTTACGTGTGTTTTCTTAGCACAATGTCCACCTCTCATAACAGTAAGTGTGGTTAGAATCACCAATAAAGTTTTGTCTACATCTAAAATAATTTGACTTAGATTACCACATTCAAAATATCTAGGTTAAAGCATCATGTTTCCGCATGAGAGTTCTTTCAACGAAGATTATGGCTAAAATAAATCTTGGAATCACTGGCCTAAACCACAATAAGGCATTGTTATGGGTTGAATGGTAGTCTTTAAAAAGGCGCAATCCCACTTATGGAAATGAGCTAGGAAAGTTACCCTCACTGACTCAATTAGTCAGCAAAGCACAGCAACAATCACCGCTTAGTAAGATATCTTTGTGCAGTTTGCATACTATATACCCATACCCCAGTCTATTATAATTACCTACATTAGTACACATTTGTCTTTCCTATCCTAGACTGTAAGTTCCATCTTTATCCTTAGCACATCACTGAGGGTCAGAAGAATATTTGTTAAGTTATTCATTAATGACAGCACTTCTCAATCATACCATATGACTTTAATTTACTAGTAATTAACTACTGGTAAAACAAATTAGAAATGAGTCAAAATAATTATATTTTTTCTCACATAGAAGTATGAAGTAATTAATTCAGAGTTGAAATAATGCATCCAGAGTCAACAAGACTCTTTACTCTTGGGCTTTGCTATCTTTAGAGCATAGCCTCCTTTCCTGCCTCATACTCATAGCCCCATATAGCCGTGCAACCTCAAGGAAGTGCAGTTTGTTTGCCACAAAGGCTCTCGATCAAGAGGGAGTAAGGAGGCCAGGCACGGTGGCTCGTACCTGTAAGCTTCAGCCTATGAAGCGGCGGGGGGCCAGGGATGTAAGCTTCAGCCTATGAAGCGGCCGGCGCCAGGGATCGTGATTCAAGTCCCGCCTGGGACCCGTAGTGAGACCTAGTTCTAAAAAAATAGCTGGGCGTGGTGGCACGTGCCTGTAATCCCAGCTACCTGGGAAGCTGAGGCTGGGGATTGCTTGAGTCTGTGGTACCCCGGGCAACGAGAGCCTGCGGTTCCACCGGCAAAAATAGCAAAACCTAGTCTAAAAAAAAAAAAAAAAAAGAGGGAGTAAGGAATACTGTGAAGACAAATCTACTCAGAGAAGGAAATTTTTCTAATTTATCTGCAAAATGGTGCTTCTTTCTTTTCTATTTCCAGGCACCAAGCCGATTATGTGAGATAGTATGGCCATTAGGATTCCATCTAGACCAACAATTCTAGCAAGGCAAAACTTTCCTCCATCTCTAAGCACTTAGCTGGAAGGCCTACCCAAAGGTAAAATTTGTTTATATGTCTTTGGTCAAAACATAATGAATAGCTGAAAGGGAAACCGAGGAACGAAAGTGTTTCAGTTAAACATGCTGCCACCATAAATAAACTATTGAAGTAGCCTTACTATAGGTACAGAATATACACAATCCATGACTTCAACATTGGATGCTTGATATGTCCAAAGAAAAAGAAAAAGAGCTAAGGCATAGTTTGATAACACAATTTTTAACTCTAGAAGAAAGTTACAATTATGTTTTTCTAAATTTTTAGCAAAACTTGTATGGCCTTCCTTAGATTTTATCGAAAGTAAAAGATCATCAAAATAAAACACATTGATAATCAAAAGACATAGTTATAAGTAGTAAGTAAAGTATGTGTTTAATTCAAGAAATCTCTTCACAAATAATAGATAAGGGAAATTATAGGTGTAGAAATTCCTGTTTGTATAGGATTGGAGGCTAGAGTGATATTTTATACTTACAGTTTTGTCATTAGCATTTGCTACCTTTGGCAGCTTGCCAGGACTTTCCCCCTCAGATTTCTTGTTGAGTAAAAGCAAGAGAATAAAAACAGGATATTACACACACTAAGCAATTTGGAAGTGAAGATAACCCAGAGAAAACATTGTTAGAAATAAGTAACAAAAAAATATTATTATCTTTTCTAATTATGTAGGTATGATAAGAGAAATAAATGGTTTAGAAAAGTATGTCTGTTTAGACTTTTTTCATGCAATGAAGTTCCTCATTATTAGCCTTGTCTTGTTTTCTTACACCTGAATAACACACTTTAATTAGTCAATGCCTCAGAATCAATCTACCCACCAACTTTAATTTTTCACTCTTGCCTCCCTTTAATAAATAGTGCACAATTTTTAAATGTCTGATCATTTAAATTAGTATTTTTACCTGATCAACTCTTTTGGTGGATAAAAGGAGATGAACTAATAATGCATAGTGACCCACATAACTACTTAACCAAAAATACCAAGCGTCACTGTGTTCTCACTCTAAAGCATTTAAGAAGGATATGCCTCTCTGTTTATCTTGTTCTTCAGAACAAACTACAACACTGAGTAGCAATCATGAGCTGGAGATTGAGATCATAGAAATAGTATGTGAAATTAACCCAGATATGATTGTGTCAAGAACATTATAGTCAATTGATATATGGGTAATTTTTCTGATGAAAATTTCTATGAAATTCCAAATCTTCAAAAGAATGTAGGTGTCAATCTTTGCATGTGTTTTTGCTTTTACTTTCATTTTATGCTTTTTAATTCAAAACATCAGCACATTCAGCAGAGAAGTAGAAGTGCATAAAAATTCAATCTAGAAGTGGAAAGCATTGCACATTTTATCAAGATTTTGCTACCTGGCATGTTACTCTAAAAGCATGCATGTGCCATAATTTTCCTAAAATACTGTGAGCACTCTAAATTTTTTATTCTAAGTGTTTTTGATATATCAGAAGCAAAGTACATTTTTCTGGGATTTTCTTCTGTTACAAAACTCATTTAATAAAGTACCAAAAAAATACATCTCAGACTACTAAAGTAGCTACACTTTTGGGCTGAGATTAAAATGAAGAAATCCGCCGGGCACAGTGGCTCGTGCCTGTAAGCTTCAGCCTATGAAGCGGCCTGGGCTAGGGATCGCTGTTCGAGTCCCGCATGGGGCCCGTAGCGAGACCTAGTTCCAAAAAAATAGCTGGGCATGGTGGCGCACACCTGTAATCCCAGCTACCTGGGAAGCTGAGGCTGGGGATTGCTTGAGTCTGTTGCCCCCCCCAGGGCAACAAGAGCCTGCGGTTCCACTGGCAAAAATAGCGAGACCTAGTCTCAATCAATCAGTCAATCAATCAATCAATCAATCAATCAATCAATGAAGAAATCCTTCTCAGTAATGAGCATGATGACTTACCCTACTTCATGTGAGAAGCTGGAACAGCAAGAGAAGCAAGGATGACAGGCAACTACAGATGGAACAGAGTGAGGTTACCAGGTCCTATCTTCAAGGTGAGAGGCACTGAAAGTTCTCCACAGATTCCCAGCTAACATTGAACTAGAAACACAGTTCATGACATGAACTGGAAAGGAAAGTGCAGAGTTGCATTCTGGTCCCAGGAACCTACCCATTAATAAACTGTGCTCCAGTGAATTTTCAGTATAGATCACTAGACTTGCCACTCCTCTGTCATTTTTAGGTGCTAGGGAGTACAAGACCCACCAAAGAGAGGAACCAGTCCAATATTTCCTAGATTAGAAGCTTGTTGAAGACTCCCAGAAATATTTAACTTATGAAACAAAAGGATGATAGGAACAAGGTGGAGTAGAAGCATTATTCACACATATATTTGAAACCCATCAAAACTTACTTTTATCATAACCCTTTACTAATATATGACCCAATAAGTCATACATAGTCATTTCCTTGAGGATCATATATTTTGTTGTTGTTTTTAATAGCCCTTTATTAATGCATGTGCCTTATAGAAAATACAAACAAGCAAAAACAAAAACATTACCTTTCTGCATATTTAACATCCCAGTGATGTATCTTTCTAATTCTATATATAACCAAAATGAACTTACATCATATATATTTTGTAATCTTCTTTTATCAGTTATTATGTAACTACTTTAGTAAATCTGTACATTTAGTAAATCTAACACATTGAATATTTTTTTCTTTAATTCCTAGACACAAAAATGTCCTTTAGAGCTGGGTTAAATCTTTAGTTCAGGATTATACATTACATCAAATTAATATAGCTAAGTCTCTTTGCATGTAACACTAATTCTTCTTTATGATTCTGACTTTTGAAAAAAACCAGGATAATTTTTCTGGAGAATCTAACACTTTCAGGATATCTAACTGCTTCCTTGTGCTAACATTTATTTTGCATTACTATCTGTTGTCTTTCTATAAACTAGATGTTATAATCCAAAGGTTTACTGTATTCAAATTAAAGAATTTTGGGCTAGAGTTACATTCTTGGCTATAGGTACATTCTGTAGGTCATATTGTCTATCAGCATTCCCATAATATCTGATTGACACACAATTAGTGATAACGAATTTGGATGCCTTATTAACATGATGGTAATTCAGAAATCCTGTCATTCCCAGAAATCTAGCTCAGTGACATCATATTGATTTTGCCCTTAAGGATTTTGTATATTAGTTAAAAATTTAATTTAGTTTAAAATTCATTTTCTCACTGTTTTGTTATTTGATAATAGACTAATCTTCATGATTAAATTCTATTTGGTACATCATTAAATTTGTTTTCATATACCATCCTCTGCAGGAAACTGACCCAGCAGCACCTATATAACAAGACAAATGAACTGTGTCAAATTTTTGAAACAGATATTCCACTCATTCCAGGGCGTGGTGGCACGTGCCTGTCGTTCATGGGCTGGGAGACAAGAACCTTGGGATCACTTGAGTTTGTGGGTTCGAGACTACCCCAGACAAAATAGAGAGACCTGGTCTTCAAAAGTCAGTCGGGTACCATGGTGGGTGCCTATAATCCCAGCTACCTGGGAAGCTGAGGCTGGGGATCACTTGAGTCCATGGTACCCCAGTCAACAACTTGAATCTGTGATAACCCGGGCAACCTAGTGAGACCTAGTCTCAAAAATATATATATATATTTACAAATATATATATTACACTCATTAAGTCATTTGCATTTTGAAATTTGAGGTTATATTATTTAAAATAACTATCTAGATATCATACATTAGATTTTTTTTTTAACTAATGCCAAATGCTGATACACCTGCTCAAAACAAAGCCAGGGGAACGGCTGGAGCAACCGGCATGCGGGCACTGCACAGGCCTAGAGCTGAGCTGGGCCCCTGCGCCCACTACCCCACCATGATGGTGGGGCCATCACCCTCGTGAGCACTTTGTCTGCCTCTGGATGGTGGGTAAGATGAGTCGCTTGTGGTGACTCGGACAATGGCCACCACTGCGCCCGCTGCGTGACTGGTCCTCGCCCCCCACCACGTGTTGGGGAAGGGGTGTGGCCAGGGGCTGCTTCTGGGAACAGTCAGAGTGGCAGGCATGCAGTCACCACACACCTGAGGCCTGCTGAGAAGCAGAATGTGCAGTGTGTGGGGGGGGAGGGGCATTCTCCACAGATCCCTCTTGGTTAGCCTCCACCACTCCGAGCTGCCCACACCAGCAATAAGTACATCCAGACAAAACTTCAACCAAAGAAACAGAAGAGGCAAGGAACACCAACAAAGACTTTAAAAACAAATGCCCCAAAGGCAGGACTCAAAAACAGCAAGGCAAGTTCACAGAGCAATGAACTGTGAGAACAAACATGAGATAGAGCTTTGCATACCAATCACCGGGAGCTACGACCATAAACCTGGCACAGAGATGCAGTCAACAAAGAACAGCACACTCCTGTTACCAAAGGACGGATGCCTACAGAATGCCTACAGGACAGATGGCAGTGGCAGCCGGGCACAGTGGTTCATGCCTGTAAGCTTCAGCCTATGAAGCAGTTGGGGCTGGGGATCGCGGATCGAGTCCCGCCTGGGGCACATAGTGAGACCCAGTTCAAAGGCAGGCAGGCAGGCAGGCAGGCAGGCAGGCAGGCAGGCAGGCAGGCAGGCAGGCAGGCAGGCAGGCAGGCAGGCAGGCAGGCAGGCAGGCAGGCAGGCAGGCAGGCAGGCA
>PVHY01014123.1:0-39313 GCA_004024945.1 Uropsilus gracilis
AAAAAGTAAAAAGAAAACACTGCTCACTAAACTATGCCACAAAGCTTTTCTGATCAGCTTGCTCAAGCAAAATATTAGCCGTTTGTTGCTTTGAGATTTCTTTCCTCTGTTCTGAAGAATCTAGCAATTTCCTGTCTGTAGGCAGAAGCTTCCTGTAGGATAAGCCATTTTTTTCCGTGCAACCCAGGAATAAAACACAACACTTCACCTACTTGTGATATCTTCCTATCACCAGTTATGTTGTTTGCAATGACTACTTTGCCAAAATAAATGCAATGAAGGTCATTCTTTCAATGTCAAACAGTTGCCTTTGCAGTGTTGCTATAGTGCCTTCACTTTGATGTATAAGATGAATTTTTGCTTCAGAGCCAAATTACAGTGTAATATTTCTGAAGCTATTTTAAATAGCAACAAAACTCAACAGGTGAGGTGCTAATAGTATATATAAGTTGAGTGAAGTGATGAAAATATGAACCATCACAGCTAAACTCAGGCATGCAAAACTGCAGCATGAACTATAGTGATTATAAGGCTGCCTAGATTGTAAAATAGCATTTCAGAAAAGTTAAGATAGGAAAAAATTGCACCTCAGATGCAATGAAACACAATAAATGAAAGCATAGATTATAGATCTTATACCCAGTAGATACCCAACAAATCTTCTCTTTTAATAAAGGAGAATGTGATGAATTTCAAAAGAATGCAGGGAGGTTGCACCTCATTATTTGCAAAGAAATAAGATACTGGGTTTGAATCTATTTCTTGTTAAGTAAGATTTACATTTCAGAAACTATAAAACCATGAATGATCTCCAGAGAAATCGAAGTATTTTTGCATATACTACAAGAGATGGGTGTAATTTCTTTGTCACAGCCCTTCTCCTGCCTCCCTTTGAAAGGTGGGTCTATTTTCCTTTTCTCCTGAATCTGGGACAGATTTGTGACTTCTCTGTCCAAGGGAAAATGACACAAGTGGTATTGGACCAGTTCTGGCCTCATCATTTCCATGAGTGGTAACTTCAACTGTCTTCTTAGAATCCTGCACCAGGCTATATGTAAGCCATGTCAGAAGGAGAGCCCAGAGAGCTGCACGGTTGGGGCTTAAGGGGGAGAAGCAAGACTCCAATTAACATGCAACTGAGTAACCAGACAACAGCCTGGACCAACTTGCCAGCCATTTGAGTGTGCCATCTTGGAGTGGCTTTCCCAGTCCCAGTCAAAAGTGTGTGTGGGGAAAAGGAAAGAGCAATCTGCTGACTCTTGCCCAAAATGCAAAATCATAACCAAATAATAACAGTTGCTTAGCTGGCCCTTTACACCATGAAGCAGTGTGTAGAAATATATAATAAAAACTCACTATCTAGTTAATTTCACAAATGCTCTGTGGAGGACCAGTTCTAGAACCTCAAGGAGCACAAGCTAAAAGTGAATCTGGTTCCTCTGAATCCCATGTGTGATTATTCTACAAAACAGTGCTTAGTGGATAAGCAGGGAACACCAGACTGATTGATGCACACCAATTCTGGTGGGTTCCAGAAGGAAACAAAAGAAAAAAAATCATGCAGGAGAAAAAAAAAATTTAGTATTACATAAACACACACACACACACACACACACTCCCCACTGTCTCCTAAATTTCACTCGAAATTAGAGAGTGGGGTCCATGAATTACATACAAATGTGCTTGTGATAATACAGAGGTTTTTGGGATGGCTGGTGGTAGCCTCTAAGAACACAGTCATAGTAGAAACAAACAAGAGCTATTGGGAATTCATTCATGTCAGTCAGTTTATACAGAATGGATCCCAAGAAGACACAGATTACCTCAGTGACAGAATCACATACAGGGAGTGAGTGGGATTGGCCAGGCCCTGATGGAAAGGCAGCCAGGGAGAAAGAGTCCAATTGAGTACAATGACCCTAGAAACAGCACCCACATTGTTGCCATCTTAAGCCAAGTATCCAGACCTTTTGCTTTGTCAAGCAGTAGTTTCTGTGCAAAGGTTCTGGTGTCAGAGTATGTGCCAAAGAAGAGACATCCACGTCTAGGGACTGAGACTGACCCACGTTGCATTCTGCTGTTTAGCTGTTTAGCTGAAGTAGAGAGATCTTTGCCTCAGAGAAGTCTAAACATCACTGAAGCAGGAAGCATTTTAAGAGGTGTCTCTGAAGGGTGCTATTTGACATGGATATGGATGTTAGAAGTGTGCTTATTTTGGAAATCAAGAAATTTAGCATTGACTTTGATACAGATAACTGTTGCTTTCAAGCTATGGCCCTAGTGAAATTGTAATTCTTTGCCATGATTTGCTGGCTGATGACCAAGCTCCCATTTCTTAATGACACCAGGAAGGTAGGAGACAGTGTCTTATAGCAGATGGACCTAAGAAGTGAGGGAGGAAGAGCCAGTACAGAGGAAAATATGGCTGGAGGTGGAGGTGGGTGGTGAGTAGAACCTCTGCTGACGTGAGAGGTTAAACAAGGAGGTTAGGTTATTAGTGCAGGGGTTAGAGAAAAGGAGAATTTATTTGGATTATTAAAAAGATCTAAGTAAGAATGATCAAATGAGTAGCATAGCTTTTCCACATGTGAAAAATCTTTTTTTTTTTTTTTAAAGAAACCAAATCATTGTCAAAGCCCTCTATTTAAAAAGTTCTGGCAATTTCAATAATCTGCAATGGGTGTTATCAAACTCTAGCACCTGTCACATCAATCCAGTCCTCTTTTTGAAAATAAAGTTTTATTGGAACACGGCCATCTCCAAGCATTTATGAATTGTCTCTGGCTGCTTTGAAATTATAATGGAAGAATTGAGGAGTTGCTAACGGAGATCAAATGACTCATAAAACATAAAATATTTATTATGTGGTTCTTTACAAAAATAATCTGCTGATCTCTGATGCAGAATACCGAAATAAATCTAAATGTTTGTGAAAAAAGCTTTGAGAAGCTTATATATTGCATGGAAATAACTGTTATTCTACTATTTTTCACTCTATGGAATGGAAAACTATTTCCTACACCATGCATGAGTAGAAAAAGTTTACCAGAACACGTTTTGTAAAGTTAGAAAGCAGGATAGAAGCAGCAAGAACAGTTGGACAGACCGAGGAGCAGTAGGAAGTAGACCAGCATTAAGCACTGATAGAGCATTATACACCGTATAAATTCTCCTTGTTTAATAAAATAACCTCCTTGTTTAACCTCTCATGTCAGTAGAAGTCCTATCCACACACACCTCCACCTCCAGCATTAAGAAGCCTCCCCCAGCTATCCCCCCCAACAGAAAAAAAGCCCAAATTGCAGAAGTGTGCAGTGGCTTAGTGCAGGGATATATGTACTGCAGCACAACACATAAACTGATGTATACAATAATTTTAGGCATTTAACAATAATCTTCAATAATCTGGAAAATGCCTATATATTGGGATTTATTCTGAATGCTTCCTAACCATGCCTGAACATGTGTGAGACTTTGGCATGACTTGATGTGCCTTATAGATCATGTAACTATTCCTTCATGACATGTACAGTTTATATCAGCTTTTCTTTTCCCATCTCTGGTTCCAGCATTCATCTCCGATACCCTTTTCTTTGGTCTCTAATGCTCTACTTTTCTACTCTTATCAATTCAGAACACTCTTTCCCTAAACTGCTTTGTTCATCCTGGGCAAGATGATGGTAGATTCTAAGGGAGACCTGGAGCTGGGTAAGAGGATTTTGCCCATAAAGACTCACAGAATTTGGAAGGAAAACGATTACACTTATAAAAAGATAATTAGAAGCAACAATATTTTACAGGATTTTACACAAGGGAAGGATTGCACAGACTGGTCTTGGAGAGGGTGAATTCTGCACTGGCACTTGAAAGCAAAGGGGAAGGGCAGCCCTTGAATATATGCCATTTTCCATTGAAAGAGCTCCTAGCATTCCAGACTTCTTGCAAGACAAATTTCATTGCAAGAAGCCATAGCCAAGGCCCCCTATAATCATCATGCAACCACCCCCATCTTCCATAGTACCCTTCATTAATAGACTTTCTTCTGATTACTTTCAGTGTTTTCCTGTCTCTGATTTTTGGACATATTATTCCATTCTATCATACTTATCCCAACTCTACCTAATGTGTGAGGACCACCTTCTTCATGGGGCTTCACTGCAGGTCTCTATACTAGTGCTAGCAGCTAGCAGCAAATATAGCTCACGGCCCAGGTTCTATACACAAAAAGACAAGTTCACCCATTATAGACTTCAAGGTTAACTCGCTGTCTCATTTTCATGTCATTTACTCATCCTATGGTGGATCAGTAATGCATAGGTCACAGCTTGGCACTGGTCTGCTCCAGTCTAACTTGTCTCTTCTTCTCATTAGTCTTAAACTCACTGTCCATCTTTGGGGCTGAGATCTGGTGCCCGACAAGCCACATCAGAATAAACTGTCAATGTTTAAAATTGTTGACAATCAAGATTCCTTAAAAATTTGGCAGTTGAGGTACGCCTGTTGTGTATTCTTAAGTGGTCACACTTGGTCGGAGGTGAGGAGGACTGTACTTCAGATATGGGGACCTCTCTCTTTTCTCCGGTTCCTGTCTCACTTCCAACTCATCTTGCACTTTTTTGTGTTTGTCTGAACCCTCTAAGCATTTGGTTTGGCCACACTGATTTATGATGTGCATGTTGTCACTTCATATTATTTACGATTAGCTGTTAGGATAATATTAATTATAAGATTGCGTAGTGTGTGTCCCGTGTTCACATCTGGTTATAAATCCCTGAAGGAAAGAGACTCTACCCTGTATTTCCTCCCCACATCCCTAAGCAGATAGCACAGCACATGTATTTAATAAGCACATGGACAATATAAACTTTAAAAGTAACTGAATGAACAAATAATCTTTTCTGGTTGGTCATAAATGAAAGTACAAATCCTCAATCAAATCAATTACTTTGGTAATACTCTCTGGTGAATCAAATTCTGGTGAATCAGCTATACATTCCCTGATATTCTTCCCAGTGAGAGCTGGGTGTCTATTACTTGGCTCTTGGAATCAGACTGACATGTGGCTTCTTTGACCAGGAGAATGAAGGATTGATGCTGGGTCCAGTCTCACAGCCTTTAGGATGACACACAGCTTCTACCTGATTTGCTCCAAGATGTGAATATACTAGAAAGCTCACAAGGAGCTGCCTAAAGACTCCGAGAAGAAGAGGGAGGGCCCAGCAGAGGAATGACTTTCAGTCATCCCCAGAAGCACTGAATGGATATCATGTGGCATTGATGCCACATGTAGTCAAAGAGCGCAATGACCAACCCTTGAAACTGTGAGGTCTAATAAACTGGCTGTTTTAGTCAACAAGTAAGTTTTGGGTGTAGCTTGTAACACAGCAATGGGTAAATGAGCATTGATTCCTGTTTCTACTGCTTACTAGAATGGCATCTTTATTATCAATATTCGAGTCCTTATTTTTCTTTTCAAAGGCATCTGCTGAAGGGAAAATACTTGTCTGCCACTGTGAGTAGATGGTTGAGGTTGCTGATGGATGGAGAGCCTCTTGGCACACATAGAGGTGTGAGGGAGCTTTCGGGGAAGTCTAATTCAACTGTCACGTCCTTCCGTAATGGAAATGGTGAATAATATCTTGTTCTCTACAGCAGTTCTGCTGGGTTATTAATTTTTTATTTTGTACTTTATAAAGATTTCTATCCATTATTTTGATCTACATAAATAATCTGGTTATGATTCTATATTTTATGACTTTTTTCTGTGACTAGTAGGCTGTGGATTAGGAAATTTGATAGTCTCTAAGAAATGTTTCATTTCAGTTCCCAGATCCTAGAAATCAATAGGTCCTTATGAAGTGTACATTTTTAATAAAAGCTTACTTCCTTCTCAAGAGTGTTTTTAGTTAATCACTACATTTTTCTTCTACCAATCTTAACACATTGTAAATTCAGTTTCTCCAAGAAGTGTTCTCAACTATTCTCCTGTGTTTCTTAATATCCTGTTGCAAATCAGGATATACCGATTGGCTAATAATCATGACTCAAGCTACTTTTGCAAAGAAACAAGATCTAGATTTGGCCAAGATTAAAAAGGTAATGGCAACAGAACTGACATTATAATGTTCATTCATTTCTGATGCTTTAGCCCCATAGAACAAACACACATCAAGATTTCCCCCAAAGAATATCTTTCCCATGTTTCAAAGACAGCCACTTTACAATCATTTAACCAGTGATCATCAACTATACCAAATGTGTGTGTGTGTGGGAAGTTTAAAGAGCAGGAAGGTGGAAGATATGTTGTGTATCAAAAAGACACATGAATGTGTAGAACGTAGTATTAGAAAGGCCTCTGGAATCATTTGTGCATGATTTCTTAAAATAAAAGGAGTGTTTGTGAGAAATTAAGAGATTCATGGTAAAAATAAATAGCAAAGGAACAAAATAGTTTGGTTTCCTCTATTACCTTCTTATGATCTGCTTGTGCAATAAATAAAATATAAACCCAAACCTATATTAAATCAAGCAATCTCTGTGCACAAGTAGCTCCTATTTTGATGGAAAGGGAGATAGAGAAGGTAACTGAATATATTCCACTGGAAGGACTGCATGTGAGTAGTGTGGAAAATGTGTTAGGAAATGCAAGGAAATGTAAATTATACTCAAGGAGTGGGGAGAGGCATTTAAGCTGAGTCTTTAAGCAGGACATCTCCCTGAATGGTGAGAAGAACCACATATCTGGAAATGGGTTTACCTTAAAACAAGATGTGAATGAATGAGGGAACAGAGCTGTTTCTAAAGCAGCAAGATGTGGAGAAAGATCAGGTCTCGTTTAGTCATAGGATGAGTTCACTGAGTATGGGGTGGGGGGAGAAATGAGGTGCAGTGGCTTGTACCCTACTCTAGCCCTGGGGTCTGATCATGAGAAGACACGTATATCAGGCTAATGTGTTTGGATATTATCACATGGGCAACGGGCAGCGAGGAACCTTTCAAAACAGGGGGTGTGCCAGGATCACAACTATGATCTGAAACTATCACTCTACACTGCTACTACCAGTTGGGTGAGCATGTATTTGCCTTTGAAGCAATTCTCAGAGTTGCCCCTCTATATTTGTTGAGGTGATTATCTGATGACAACTAATCAGAGAAAACAGTTCCACGCTTGCTTTTGTTCCCCACCGACTCCCTCCACAGTCTCTGCAGCACACAGCACAGCCCCAGACACAGAGAAAGGCTCACTGATGTCAGTTTTTGAGTAAATTGAACACTGACTATGAGTGTAGGCCAAGGAGGAGGTGACGTATCCTCCACCCTCCTCCCTTTAATGGCGGCATGAGTAACAACAGGTAAAAAAGGACCACTTGGGCTGATATTTTCAAATCAAAATCCTTGGTTAATGTTCAGGAGCATGGCAGGAAAGTAGGCGACTGTTCAAGATTGATGCTGAGGTTTCTAGTGTGGGTGATAAAATGGGAAGGGCAAGAAGAAATAATTTTAATAATATTAAATACGTAGGATAAGAGAAGTGGATTTATTTTAAAAGGGGAGGGAAATGAATGTGATTTATGACTTGTAGTTGAGAAGCCTGCAGGACATTCAGGTGAAGATATCATGTGGGCAGAAAAGGAATGTTATAGTGAGAAGCCAGGGGACCTTGGATTTGTTTTTTTTCATCAGTGATGTGATTTAGGGCATGCTGTTCACTTCTAATTCAGATTTCTAATATATAAAATGGAATAATATTCTCTGCCATAACTAACTTAGGAAGACTTTATAATAATCTAAAATTTAAAAATGTATGAGAATGTACTTTCTAAAGTGTACAGAGCTTTACAAAGACTTAAAATTATGATTATCATTGCCCTGAAAGACTGGAACAAATCCCTTCACAGAGCAGGGCATTGCTAACTCAAGGTCCTGGGGTTAATGAATAGGGGTCACCTGTTTGAAAACTACAAATAAGTCCCTCATTTTTGGCCAGCATTTTGGTCTTGGAATGGGTGTGACAGTCACCCAGGTGTATTACCAGAAATAGAAAAACATACACCTATGTCTTCTAGTGAGAGTGACATAGGCCAATTTAAGCAGTTTAAGTTAAAGTTAATATGCGGATTAGGAGGTTGTTTCTGTTGCTGGTGAAGGTAAAACAGCTCATGTTCAAGTACATGTATTCACCTGACAGGTTCTGAAGTCTTTCCTCCTTCCAGACAGCCAAACACAAATCCTTTGAACACTCCCTTCCTTTTGAAGTTGTCATTTTCATTCTCCAGCCATCACCTGGGACTTCACCCATACCTATCAGGTGCACAGAATCAGGGCTTGCTTCAGGTACAGGTGAGTCATTTTCATGACATGATATTTCTATAGCAACTGGATTTTCCCTAGAAGACATTCATTTACTTAGTATCCAAGGGCTGAAAATCTCTCAGCATCTCGACATTCGTTCAGTTCTAAGGTCCCATAGGTCTTGTACAGAAGAACAGAAAACCATCTTTAATTCAGATATCTGATTTCAAAATCCCTAAAACCAAGCACTACAGCAATCCCTCCCTGCCCTGGAGGTAGACTTGTTGGAGACAGCCTTCTATTAGAGTCTTGCCCCTGTCTTCAAAACAAGCTTTAAGCACGGATTCCTTGCGGGATGGAAAAGTTGAGTTTCTGAGAACAATCAATAGGGCTATATCTTTTGCCTGTCTCAAGTTCTTTGATGTGATATAAAAGCAATAATGTGCCCGGGAATGAACTCATAAACAGTTATTCATTTTATAGCATAATAAAAGTGCGGCAAGATTGAATTGGGATTTAGGCAAAGTATTGGGCTGGCGGTAAGGAGATGTGATCTTTCTTGCCAACTTGCTCATTGTGTCATCTCTAGAAAATCCCCAGGTGTCTTATGACCTCAGTTTCTCCACCAAGGGTAAAAGAGTCCTGGTAGGTACCGAACAATTGAGTATATAATTATGTTTTATATCCACTTGCCTCTGTCCTTAAGCCTGGGGTACACAAATGAACAAAAGAGAAAAGATTTCATGCATGCACGGAACTTGCATTCTAGTTAGAATGGAGAGAATGAGCAGTACACATAGTAAGTGAATGATTTTGTATGTTGGAAGCTGGCAAGTGGTCTATCAAGGAAAAGTACTCAGAGCAGGCCAGATGGGACAGGAATGCGAGTGGGTGGAGAACACAGGGTAGGTCCCAGTGAGATCTAGATGCTAACTTTGGCCAATGACCCCTCATCCATGTCACATAAATAATAGGGCCATAGGTTGCTTTGATGACTCAACCAAGCCAGGGCAGGGAAAGGACTTAGCACTCAAACACTATCATATTGATTTTCTAATCTGAAACACTCCAAAACTCACAATTCTCAGGTAAAGGTGCCATAGTGACAAAATCTTCAAATCATAAGGATTCTAAAACCATAAGGAAAACAAAGCATTTGGTTTTGTCCACATTATTTGCTTAGAAATGTAGCCAATGGTGATGCCTGGAAATTGGAGTCCCTCTCAGAATCACAGGGCAGGCGTCCGCAGGTTACATTTACAGTTCTAGGAATCAACAAACACAAATAAAAGGGCTTTAAAAAAATTTAAAACACAGGTTTTTAATTTTATGACAAGTCTAACAAGTGTCCCGAGGTTGACTCTGGAGAATGACACACCTGAATAATAAGCAGAAAAGGCAAAATTGCCTTCTTTGGAATTAACAGAGCTGGTATTTTCTTTTTTCAAGTCAGACACAGCGCTTCTGGCAGAGGTGTGAATTTCAGGGTATCACTTCACTTGCAGAACTGCTGACCTCCGTGGGAAATGTTTAAATCCTTTGATGTAACATATCGTTGCGCTCACAGTATTTCTGCACTGAAAAACATTTGGGTTTCTATCTGTTTCCACAAGCTTTATTCGATGACATTAATGTTGCCCACCTATTTCACACGCTTCTCAACTGAAGCTTCTTGAAAAAGCTGAGCGTTGGAGAGAGCACACATTGAAATCACTGAAAGGTTAGGTTGCCTTTTGCTCCGAGAGGTCATAAAATCACTCATGGGAGAAGACTTTTTTAAATTAGTAAATGGTAAAAGTAGTTCTCCTTAGTCTTCTTCCTGCATTAGCTAAAGGCTCTCCATCTAGCCCAAACTATGCTTCACTCACTCGCTCACTCTTTGACCATATGTTGAGTGTTTCATGCTGGAGGCTGTGCTAAGTAGGTACAGACATAAAAATGAAGAGCTCACAACTCCAGGGAGAGCTCTGACCATAAGGCTCGGTTGTCTGGAACCTAAAAGAAGGTCACTCCATTAACTTCACAGAGTACTTGGCTTAGCTTCCCAAACGTTGCTGGGAAAGTTGAGCTATTGGAGGCCGCCAGCTCCCAGAGAGGGTCTGGGAGCCACCGGGGAAAGAGTGGGCTCGATGCCGTGGTGGGGGCAGCAGCATCATTAAGTTCACTAAGTGCTTGCAAGGGAATAGGATTAATGGGCCAGAACCTTTCTGGATTTTAGTGTGCAAGAGTTCGGCTAAGTCCCCAGAAGAGCATGTGAAGCATTTTAGGCAAGTTTATTCCAACTCAGCAAAACTTTATGAAGTGTCTCCTCTGGAGCAAGCTGGGCCTGGATGTGGAAAGGGGGGGGGGGGTAAAACATCCCCACCTTCAAGGACCTTACAGTTCAAGTCACACGTTGGTATGAGCCAAGGGTAGCAGGGGATGCTCAGAGCTCACAGAAACACGGATGCAGCTCGGAGACAGAGACTCAGAGCAGGGAAGTAATGAGGCTAAGAATGCAGTTAATCATATCCCCTTCAGTGCTCAGAGTAACTTCCATGTTTCTTTAGGATTTTAGGAGACCTGGTCCATCTCCTGGTCATGGGATTCACATGTAGTAAGGAGAGAAGTTCACACTTAGGGAGTGCTTAAGTCGGCGCTGTTCAGGGATGTTGGTGAGTACTAAATATTACCTAATTTAATGTTCACAGATCATTTGTATTGGAGGCTAAGTCACTAGCTAGAATTTATATACTCAACAGTTCATGAGCTATGATTCAAATCCTGGCTACCTGGAGTCTGTGCTAGTCCTGTCAGGCTGCCTGGACAAGTTGCTTTCCTGTTGGCCATATTGGAGATGCATATTAAAGAAATATTTCAGCGATGGAAATGCTAGCAGAATATAGTTAAGCAATTACAGTAGAAGAGCTAACTCAGAGGCATTGGAGGGATTCTAGCTTTCAGAAAGTCAATAAAGCCCTCTGTTGACAGCAAGCTGGTTCCTCATGTATTTCTTTATATCTTGACTGAAAAATCTTCTAGCCACCTATCCATCCCACGCAGGCATTTAACACACATTTATGGAAGGGTCACCATTTCTGCAGAGTGAGGTGCTGCAAATACTCTGACATGTATTGTATAAATTTATTTATATATAAATTTCACATCATTGCAATCCCAGGGATTTACCCCCCCCCCCCCGCTCCTGTCCATTGTTGTGTGCTTCAGTTTGGTGCTCAGCCTGTTTTGTCTTTTCCTCATGGCTTTTATTTACTTTTTTTCCCATTATGTCCCATATATTAGTGAAACCATTTGACTTCTGTCTTTCTCTTTTTGACTTGCTTCTGCTAGTATGATTCCTTCTAAGTACATCCATGTTGTCAGAAGTCGTCTAATTTGTCATTTTTAATCGATGAGTAGTATTCCATCGTGTATAAATACCACATTTTTTTCAACCAGTCATCTGTTTGGGGGCATTTGGGTTGCTTCCATGTCCTTGCAATTATAATTAGTGCTGCGGTAAACATCCAAGCACAGGTGTCCCTTTGTACCCACATTGAGGTCTCTTTTGGGTAGATTCCCAAGAGAGCAATTGCTGGGTCAAATGGTAGATCCATTTTCATTAATTTGAGGGTACTCTGACATGTATTGTGTTGATACAGCCCCTGCCCTTGAGAAAGCCATCATGGGGCTGGGGATGGGGTGGGGTGAGCAGTTTTGTAAGAGGATAATTAGAAGTCAGTGATGTCCTTGGTATAAAGGATGGGGAAGCAAAGTTCAGTGGGTACACTGAGGAGGCAGCAGTCAGCGGAGGGGAGTTGAGGACTTCCAGTGATGACACTTATGCTGAGGCTGAGAGCTGCTTAGACAGACAAGGCAGCTTTAGCTTTAAATGTGTTTGGAAACACCGAGAACTGGAAACAAGAGGTATGAGTGAAACAATTCATACATTGGTAGCATGAAGCATGGGGTACACTGGACTGGGAATTGAACACTTGGGGTTCTTCTGGGCCTGGCGTCACATGGAAGGTGTTGCTAGACAAATCACTTTGCTTTTCTGAGACTAACGCATCTCCTTTATATTAGATAAGAATATTGAGAAATGGTTCACTGTCCCAGGGATGGGACTGAACATTTATGTAATTTTAAGAAGAACATTTTACTAGCACAAAGTACCATAGTTACAAGAGAATCGGTCTATTCTCCAACTGTCCCTCATCACACAAGGACAGTTAGTTCGCAATGCTAAGGGAAAGAAAAATGACCCCTGATGAATAAATAAGGCTTAGAAAAAAGTAGCTTCTGTAAAATACCCAGCTTTTTTTCTCCATGACAGATGCATGAACTCCCCAATTCTATACCACACCTTATCATTAGCCGGTACTCATTTTGGCTTTTATATTTAGCCTTTTCCTTCTGTCTTTACTAACTTCACACTGCAGTTTCAGACCACCTATTCCCACTTCCCCAGGCACCACTGTCATTATTTCTGTTCCTATGGTGTTGAATGTGATGACTAAAGTCTGCCAATTGACAACAAACTGCGAACTCAGTGAATTCAATCATACTGGACTCTGACTCTCAACTCAGTGAATCAGGATGAAAGCCTTTAGAAAACAAACTCCCCTACACTCTCTTGGCTTTCTCCTTCATAAAGGACACACTAGCATATCTAGGGTCTCCAAAGAGGAGACACCCCCTGAATAAGTGGGTATGCGTCGTTGTCACACTACGAGCAGACATGACTGCCATTCAAAGTCATCATGGAAGTCCAATGATCTGCATTTATTTGATCGGATGTATCAGTCCCTACTAGTTCTGGGGGGTTTAGCAATAATACCCCTCTCTTTGGGGTGTAATCTGCTTGAGAGTGGACAAAGATGAATCTGCCACGTGTGCAAGGGATTTGAAAAAAGAAAACTGAGGGTAACTAGCTTGGAGAGAAGTGTTTTATGATGGTTGCTTCGACACACCTGAAAAGCCACTAAGAAGGCAATGGAAGAGAAATGAAAGGATTAGGAGTGTGACAGTGATAATGCACCTACCTTACTGGGACTCAACATGGAGTGATAACAGGCCTACCTTCTAAGGACTCTCACCATGGGACAGATATAGCGTGGCTGAATTGGAATAATCTAGCAGTGCTCACAACAATCCTGTGTTATAGGGATGAAGAATCTAGAGACCATATGACTTTCCCAAGGGGCCACAACTCGTAAGCACTGGAAGTAGGGTTCTAAGCCAGAGAACCCAGGATTTCCTACACTGGTTACTATCAGATCATTTGGGGGGGCATGATTCAAATCATCAATTCTTGATAAATATTGAATCCGAGTTTCTAGGTAATGCTAGCTGGGATGAAGTAGATTCTTAAATGTTCCCTGGTAGTTCTGAGGTCTGGCTGAGATTGATTTGGGAAGCGCATGCTCCACATGACCTAGAGGAACAGACCTAGTACTAACCCAGGAGGGTACAGGGAGTCCGGGCATAGCTCGGTGAGAGAAAGCAGTTCCTCAGAATCTGGGGGCAGCAACAGTTCTGCTGTGGGAGCGAGTGTGTTTCCTCTAAAAGGGGCACTGGAAGATCACGCAGTCAGCACAATATAAACCAGTGATGTTTAAGTTCCTCCTAATCACAATAGTCTATGATTTCCAATCACTCACTCATTCAACCCACATTCATTGAACATAAACTATGTACGGGCAGCCACGCTGAGCTACTGTGATGACGCTAATGAAGGAGGAGGATGATTAAGGCAATTACAACTTTTACCCACTTCTCTTGATGATGGGGAGTTCACTGCTTTTTAACTGAAGTAGCTGTGAGAAGGTGATTCTGAGCTACAGCTCAGAATACATCAAGGGGCTGCCTTTTGCTCAGATTATTTTTTCACTCTAGTTATTTAGCAACTCTTGGTTAACTGGTTACTGTGTCTTAGATGGCTACCCTCCTGCTGAAATTCGGGCTCTCCTTTCCACACAGCTCTTTCCAGGGGTAGTAGCTACCTCCTCAGGGTCCACATGGCCACAGAGCCCTTGAAATGAGGGGGGTATGTGTCTTTGTGTTTTCACTAACAGAACGTGAACAGCAGCAAAAGGTTCACCTGTAGAACTGGCTGAGAAAGTTCCCCCAGGAGTCACTGTTTCTGGCTGGACCGAAAGGAGAAATCTCCAGGGACACACCGAAAGCCTCCTTTTGAGGTCAGCAGCCTCTGTTGGCCTGGGTTGCTGAGTGATTACAGGATGAGGGGATTCTGTCTGCCTGTCAAACTTGCCTAGCTCTTTTATCCAAGTAAAAACGAAGCTTTGTGCTGAAGCATCTACACATTTCTCTGGTGGATGTGTCAGAGCAGTAAGTCTATCCTCACAGAGGCAGGGCTTCTCTTGCAGTTTGCAGCTGCGTTGGGGAGACTACAGTCAAGGCTGTGACAAAAGCAGTCCCCCATGGGAGGACATAACAGGGGCATTTGAACCATCATCCTGGGAACCATGTTAAGTGCCAGCCAAGATGTAGAGGGTAAGCTGGAGCTCAGGGAAGGGGAAAGAGAAAGGGTCTTTCTATCAGCACAAAACATGGAGCAAGTAAAAGCATGGGGTGTTTGAGGAAATCGGACAGGCTCAGTGGGGCTAGAGGGAGGTCAAAGGGCAAAATGGGAGAGTGATGAAGGATGTTGCTGGAGGCTTCAGATCATCTGCCAGATCAGCAGATGAAAAGAACCTTGTGAGCCAGACACTGTGGCTCGTGCCTGTAAGATTCAGCCTATAAAGCGGCTGGGACTAGGGATTTCAGTTCGAGTCCCGCTCAGGGCAACATACCGAGACTTAGTCCCAAAAATTAGCTGGGTGTGGTGGCGCGCACCTGTAATCCCAGCTATCTGGGAGGCTGAGGCTGGGGATCGCTTGAGTCCGTGGTACTCCGGGCAATGTGAGCCATGATTCCATGGGCAAAAATAGTGAGACCTAGTCTCAAAAAAAAAAAAAAAAAGAAAAAAGAACCTGTGTCTCTCCTAAAATACCAGGTTCAGATCCCCCAAGTTCATGGGGTAATTATCTGCCCAGATAGAACTGTTGCGGGGAATAGGTCCCTTTCTTCATTCTTATTCAGTGTGTGTGTGCATGCGTGTGTGTGTGCATGTGTGTACGCATATGTGTGGTGTGTGTGTGTGTGTGTGTGTGAATGGAAGGAAGGCAAAGGGAAGGGGAAGAAAGAAAGTTGAGTCAGTCATTTTTAACTGAGTCTTAGCACAGAGCCAAGAGAGGGTGTTGGTTCTCAGTGTCGCCAGCTCTCCTGGACGAAAGCCACGGCACTGGGAGATTTGTACGGTGGGATCACCCGCTCTGGCAGGCTTAAGAGAAATGAAGAGTACCAGGCCAATTCCAGTTTAAACAGACAATATTGAAAGCCTGCCAGGAAGAATCTGAGCAATATTTTGCAAACTTTAATAACAGCTCAGAGAAACCGATCAGAGCATTTGGCTTTGCCGCGCATTATTGCCTAGCTGGACCCATGTAATAGCAGAGGAATGAAGCCATTTTTTCCCCCATTCGCAGAGAATAATATTTTTCTTCCTCCCAAATGGAGAGGAATTCAGTAAAGCCTAATGTATTTGTTCTGTTCTTTATTTCAACTTCTCCATAAATTGCCCACCGGGTTTTGGCACCCTCTGTTCAGGTAGTCTGTTAACTACCTAAAAGATATTCTCTTTTTGGAAATTGTGTTCTAGAAACGGGAACTTTCTCTGGATGAATCCTTAGTTTGTTGCTTTATGCCCCACTTACTAATCATGAGAACTAAGTGGATGGTTTGGAATAGGCTGAGCAGAGGGAGAGGCCGTCTGACTTCCCTCTAGACTCCGGGGCATAGAGCACTGCCTGTTTCTGGGTGGTAGAAAGAGCAGGAGATGGTTTTGGAAGCTGAGATGGGACCAAAACCCAGATCTATCACTTTTGAACTGGGCACCTTTGAAGAAGGCTCGGGTAAGCACTGTGGGTTTCGCTTATCTGTTACCTGTAAAGTGAGGACATCCTGGCAAATGCAAAGATTAGAAAGGTAGGAAGTGTGTCATGAGTTTTGGCTAGTGCCTGCATTTTAGTAGAATCCAAGTTAATGATATTTCTCCTTCTTGCCTTCCTCTTCCTCTTGGCTGAGAAAAGAGTCTGTGAAGCCCAGGTCAGCAGCACAATTTTCCAGGTTAGCATGAGAGTTCTTTCCTCTAGGGCCTACAGATGGGAAGGCTCTACATGACACTTCGGGTCTGGCGAGGTTCAGGCAGAGTGAGGGGTGAGGTGGGCTGGTTCATTGTTAAAGTAAGAGAAGGATAACCCAAGACTCCACAGGAGGACACACACCCAAGCACCCCAGAGCCTTTGAACAGGAGGCTGAAGCTGGCTATCAGTAGCACCGGGCCCTTTGGTAGGTGCTCAAATCTGACACAATGTCAAGACAAGTTTCTGGGAAAAGTTTTAGTTTCTTCACTTTGTGGGTAATGTTAAAGCAAAGGTAAACTGAGGTCTAGGTATGGAAACAAGAGTCAAAGAGGGAGATTCTATACCTCTAAAACACAAGTGACATTATAAACCAGTGTTACCTCAACTACAGAAAGGAAAAGAAAGATGGGCTGAGACCTTTGTGTCTTAGATAATTATTTCCCAAATAAAACAGAAATAAGAAAAATGGTGGGGGAGGAAGTAGAAGAATTAATTTTCCTTCCAATGGAATGTGTGGTTCCAGGTGGTTTTTGTTGAGGAATCTTTGGGTAGAAGGGAATGGAATCTTTGTTCTCATGTACTAGTCTCTGCTGGGATTCTGTTTCCCTGGACTGCTCTCTCCTCCAGGAAGACATCATCTGCTTCCCAATCTTGTCTTACCAATTAAGATAAGATCTAAAATTACATATGTTGGTTCGGTTTTGTATTCATAAATTGTCCCCCCACCTTCGCCCCCCTGACTCTGTGATATACTTGCTGCTGTGTCCTTCAGTGTACACACACACACATACCTACTGAGTGAAGCAATGGATAAAATTGTGTGTGTATCTGTGATAAAACTAAAACCAGTGATTGCTGGTTTTAGTTTTAGAGGCTAGGAGAATTAAGTAAAAAGAAATTTTAATTATTGCTATAAAACTAGATCTTAAAAATAGATCATTTCTCAACAAAGACAGCCATTTCTTCTGATTCATAACTACTTTTAGAAGCAGAATCAATTCTTATCCACTTCTTTCTTACATAAATATCCTCAAAAAGTTCAATGTTAGGCCAACAAATTCCAACTTACATTTGGATAAATATGCTTACATTTTAGAATTTCATCTCATTTCATGGTAATCAGAAGGTATTATCTAAATAAGCTGTCATTTCTACCATCATTTATCTTAAAATCTGCTCAACTGTCTCAACTGTATAAACCTTATATTTTAGGATCAGCAAGATGTCACTTTCAGTCTTTTAACCAATAATGTATTATACACTTAAAATAAATATGATGAACATAAATATGTTTTTACATGTGTACTGGTGTTTGTAGGGCTTAAACATTTCAATTAAAGTAAGAATTATGTTTTGTCAGATCAGCCAATAGCTCCCAAGTGAGTGAAAGGGTCTTGGAAAGGGGCACAACACAGTTTCATAAGATGCACTTTAGGAGAAAATTTCTTCTGCTCTCAGAATGCTGCTAGGGGCATAATTGAAGAATGATAAGTGGATGGGCAGAGTCACAGAAATTAGGACAACCTGACCGGCCTTTAATGTCAACAGAGTCCACCTGGGTAACAGGCAAATAAACATCCAAAATTTACCACCCATTTGGGACTGTTTCCATTGCCAGTAAGTGTGGTGAGTGGTTTGCTACTCATTCTTTCCTGAAATCTTTGCAAAGAGAACTGAGAGCAGCTATGCCAGGAAGACAAGGCCAGCAGCATGGCAGGTCTTAGACTCCAGAAGGCTGTCTCTGCTTGGCCTCTGTGGGCTTGTTAATGACTCCCTCGAAGCCACTATGAATGATGTAAGGTAAAGTGAGCTGGTCAGGTTTTTTCCCTCCATTAGCTTGCATAACCAGCACCTATGGTGTTATGGCCTCCCCATGAATGTGTATATGGCTGGCCTGGTGGGTGTGTACATGCGTGAGGAGCACACCTGGACTGGGGAAGAAAGGATAAAAGGGTGAAGCCATTCTGGGGAGGGAGCATGAGAGAGAGCACAGAGAGAATGAGAGAAGAGCAGAGAGAGAGAACACCAGAGAGAGAGAATGAGAGAACACCAGAGACAGACAGGCAGGCAGACAGACAGACAGACAGACAGACAGACAGACAGAGAAAGAGCTATGGACACCACACCTGGCACTCAGCCAGCACTCAACCAGCGAACAACCAGCACTCAACCAGCGAACAGTTCTGGAAGCTCTTTTGGGTGGCTACTTTATACCCTCATTTTCCCGCCACACATTCTGCAAGTCTGTTTTATGACAACATCGAAGCTGAGAGTCCCGCTGAGTAATAGTGCCCCATTTGTGTGCACGTCCTCGCAAAGACCAGGGAAGTCTGCGGCCGTGTGCCTTCATGGCATTAGAGCAATTATACCCCGTGTTATTAAACTCTGCGGTAGCCAGTTCAACACGTGGAATAATAAGAATTAAATACAGTCCAAATAGTAGCACTTTTCCTCACCCCTGAAAGTGTGGCACTCCACAACGAAGCTCTCCAGCTAAATTACCCAGTGCGAGACCTAAATTTAGGATGGGGCAACTCTGAAACAGTTGATTACTGCATCTAAGATTACGGGTGTTCTTGTGAACTGTTGAAACTGATGAAATAAATACAAAATGGTGGATTATTATGGATACAATTATGGGAAAAGCTTTGCCTGAGCTTCCCAGAATGGTTCTGCACTTCTCTCCCCAGAGATTATTGAAAAGCAATGGCAACACGTGCCTACAGCAGGTACTGCACACGACACCCATCACCTGTAAGATATCTGTTCTAGGAGCTGGAGAGAACAATTCGTCGCATTATTAAATTTGACCCCAAAGATGAAAAGACACTGGGATGAAAACAAAGCAAACTGAAAATCAGAGGAACGACAGAGGCTCACAGAGCAGACCACCATATATGCCAGGTAAAGGGAGACTGTAACATCCACAGCCAGAAATTAACTTTCCTGATTTCTAGAAGTTGCTAGAAAGGCCAAAGAAGGTTATCAGCTCAGCATTTATGCTTTGGCTTAAGAAAGAACCACCCTCCCCCAACTCTGCCACCTGTGAACTGTAGGTTTTCAGCCAGCTTCTCACCTTCCCATGCCAAACATTTCCCACTGGTAAACTGAGGCAGGCAGTCATTGGACTTTTTCCATCAGGTTGATGGGAGGCTCTGGTTCCATGTTTATGTGAATGATTCCATTCAGTCCTCAAAACAATCCACTGCAAATGCTCCCTAAATGGTAGCTATTTTCCAGAATTCCATTCTCCCTCTGTCATTTAAAAACATAGTGACCTTGGGCAAATTGTTTACCTTCTAGGTGTAGCTGTTTCCTCATGTGGAAAAAGATGACTAATGATTGTACCTACTTTACCAAATTGTTGGGAGGAGAGAATGAGTTCGTGTGGTATGTTTATCACCTCTATATGATGGCTGCTGTTATTACTATGATGACTGCACTGTTTGAAGACTCAGTTACACCGTGTAGGGGCTAGGGGGGGAGAAGGCCTTTCTAGGCTATGGTCCAGAGCTGTATCCTGCCAGACCCATGACCATCTGATGGAAGCCTTGGACCTGTGATTCCTGTCCAGGGGCAGGGTTCTAGAAGCCATAAAGCCTGGTGCATGCCAAGATGAGTCATGGAGAGGTTACTGCAGTGCATCTAGAGTGGGAAGGCAGGAAGGCAAAAAGAAGCAAGGGGCTGGAAACCATTTATCCTGAATGAGGTAGTCCCTTGATTGGAACTTTTGATGTTACTACCAAAGGAGGTAGTTTTCATGATTATGAAAACCATAAAAATATAACAATGAAATGTGAACGTTATTAAAAAAACTCAGCAGAATATTGGTAACTGTTTTTATTTCCTTTCTTCTGTTTCTCTTATCTTGCCCCTTCCCTCTGTTAAAACATATTGGGAGTTTCAAAGAATTCCAGTTGCCAAGAATTTTTTCAAATGGACAGGTCTTGAGAACATCTTCTCTGATCAGGATTTGAGCTGACTGTATTTGCAATTTGGTAATTTGTCAAAAAAAAAATCACAACATGAATCAGTAAACACATGAGTTCTCTAGAGAGACACCCCAGCTCTAGAATGCATAGGTGTCTCACTGTACTAGCTTGATCTTTGTTTCCTAATCTGTAAAACGTGTGATAAGAACCCTGGCTCACATGACATCATGCACCTGCCAGTTCAGCCTGCTGGGTACACAGCAAAGTACTGTGCATACTTGCAGTATTAGTGCCTCCAACTTTAGCACTCTAATATCAAAAATTTAGTACCCTGAACAAGCAGGCTATCTTTTTCTCTCATTGTAATAAAGTACACACCACATAAAATTTACCATGTTATTTGTACATAGTTCACAGGTGTAAGTACATTCACATTGCTGTACTGCCGTCATTTCCTCTTATTTGTGAACAAGGCCCCTGAGACTCTGAATCATATCATATGACTTGCCCAGCGTCATGAGTCCTGAAACAACATATATTTTCTATCCCTTCAGAGCTCCCCAGAGTCTGGAAGGATCTCTTCTTTCTCTCATGTGACTTCAAGTTTGGGAATGAGCAGTGATGTCGGGAATAAAATCACAGCATCCATTCAGCCAAGACATTCGTTTCAAAAAAATTTGTTGAGTATCTACCTTGGAAAAGACACGGGCAAGAAAACTTCTCAAAGAGAATCAGTTATTTCTCATAACAGCTATTCTCATTTCATAAATGAGGCCACAGAGTTCCAGAGAGAGAGCTAGTAACTTAGTCAATGTGATGTGACTAGTAAATAGCAGAGACAGGGTTCAATACTGGGGGACTTTAACTTCAAGAGACTTTATATGCCTTTTTTCTAAGGAAAATACTTTTTTTCCCTTTGAGCCATAACAACATAATACCAAGAAGGTGGATTAGATCTTTTGTTACCATAGGAAAAAAAAACAAAAACCAGACGCCTTTGTGAACTATAGATTTCTAAAGTGGTAGAATTAAGTCTCATGTTCCATAGACTGAGAATATTATTAAATTTTCATGCAGCATATTCTAGGGCATTAGACTGGGGATGCTGGTAGTGGTGTGATGAAGATAATGCTAATAACTATTAACCATGAATGATTTACTTATTATTTAGGTATATTCATTCATTTAACATATGTTGTTTTTTTAGGAACTGGGAATAGTAAGACTGATAGTGAAAATTACAGGTCTCATGGAACTTATAACCTAATGAGCTAACATAAGGACATGTTACCTTATATGAAGTCCAAATGATGACAGGAGTAAGTCATGACTACCACTACATTTCTATTAATGAGCACCTGTGTTCCAGACACCTTTCTTGATACTATACATACAGATTATAGAAACCCGGTAAACACTAATTTCCTCATAACAAATATGAGCATAGATGAGTGTGTCTTACAACAAAGATGTTCTCTGAAACTAAACTCTGGCTTCATTTTCCATTTGTATTTGTTATTTCCATTTGGTGCTTAGACCTTAATATCTGGGACAACAATCCATAGGGTCCATTATTAGTCCTGTAACCTTGAATACTCATTCTACTGCTCAAGCCTCAATCTCCTCATCTGCAAAATGGAGATTAAAAAGCTGGACTTACTCAGGTTTTATTTTTCTCAGAGTAAATGAAATGATGCTTGTTAAACACAGAACTTGGCATAAAGGAGGCAGTCAGTATTTGGAAGCTATAATTATTATTGCTATTGTAACCTTTTGAGCTCATTTGGAAAATATTTGAAATACTGATGCTTCTTAAAGTGCCGACTATAAGCTTTTCTCAATTGAATTATGCAAAAGGAATCTTTTTACAAGGAAGACATGTTCAGTCAGAGAATGTAGGTTTTGCCTGCTATTACCTGTGGTACTGAAGGAAATGCCAAGATTAAAAAGCCCCAACAAACCTCAGTCAACTGAGATTTTCTCTTCTTTCCCACAAAATGCTGATGAACAGCACTTTGTAGTATAATTAAGATTACACTGAGGAAGGAGTCCTCTATCACCCCATCATTCAATCACCTTCCTTACCAGCGGGAGCCGAGCTCCTACCTCCACCTTTCCCTGCAAACAACAATCACCTAACCTCCCGCTCATTAGTTCCATCCTTGGCATGGAACTCATTGATTTTAGGGGCTAGAATCCAATATTTCTCTCAAATCTGTCTTTTTATGATCTGCACTAAGGTAAAAATTTACTACATATCAGTTTCTGGGAGGACATTTTCTGATGGAAAAGTGATTAGAAAAAATTTCCCACTTCTCGTTTTTCATATCTCAGTTTTCATTCTTCTTAGTCCAGTGATTCATTCCATTTCTGTCATCTGAGGGTAGGCTTAAAAGACAGCTCACCTTGAAACCCATCATTTATCTACACTCATCACACTCAAACAAGTCTCACCAAGGAAACTTATCTCCCTTGACAATGTTTAAAGAGATGCGTGGCCCCTGCCTAACTGGCCTCTCTGCCTTTTTAGAGAGGAAGATAGTGAAGACCAAATGATAAGTACATTTAGAATTATTAGAACTGCATTTTGATGTGGCTATCTTATCCAGTGGTGAATGACTTTTCCCTCCAATAGAGATGCTTACGATGACTGTAAGATAACTGCTGGAGACAATCCTGACTCATTGTAGGTCCCTCAGGATATTGATAGGGACCGGAACCTTGACTTTAAACTTGGCATGGTCAGCAGTTAGACCTGTGGGTTTGAGAGTCAGTAAATCTCTCTGAGTCAAATCTGTTTCCTCATCTACAAAATTGGGGAGAATAATAGCTGCTTCACCTAGTCTTCAGGGTTTTTGTAAAGATCAAAGAAGGTGACAGGAACCAAAGTACAGTAAACATAACAATTTAAGTACTTTCAATTCATGCAAACATTTCAGTTTCAATATGAAACTTTATAATTAAAAAACAGGCTTCACTGGTATACCCTTTGTCTGAACAAAACAAAACAAAAACTGATATTTGGAAGCTATATCGTGAAAGTATAAACCAAGGCCTATGGACATATAATTTTTAGAAAGAATTTATATTTGACCAAAAACAATATAAAAATTTGAAGAAGACAGATTGTAAAAATATAGGCAATATCAAAAACTGAAAGCAGGTATCATCTTGGATCTTGAGGAAAGTCAGACAAATAAATAAAAACAGGTAGGAAATCTCTCATGCTAAATAATCCAAGGTTTTTAATAGGTCAATAACAGAATGGGGACCCTACCTGGCTAAGAAGTATATGCAGCTTAACCCAAACTCCATTGTCATCACATGCAAGTTAAAACAGCCTGAAACCATTTTATACCTGTCAGATTGACCCAGAAATTTGGATAATACCACTTGGGAGGGATACACACAAGGTCACCCACATGAGCCACACTCTGACAGACTCAGTGAATTAAGTCACCAAGGTATCCTCTGCACAGAAACCTCCATCCTGGTCAAGAGCAGATAAACTCTCCTCAGGTATTCCTATGAGACTGTCTAGTGCATGACCAGGGTAGCTTCTAAGTGCAATTAATTAGTTAATTAATTGCAAGATAGCAATTAGAACCAAGGAGAGATTTCAAGTATGTTGAATCACAAGACAAAATATCATCTTGTGAATTAAAAACATATACACACCCAAAACAATGGTATATGTTCATGGTCTATCAAACACATAGAGTTTTTTGCTAAATGGATGGGGAAAGGAAGTGAAATTGGGGATGGAAGTAAAAAAAGAGAATGAATTAATCAGAATTCTTGAAAAGCTGGAAAAATAAATGTGTGCCAAGAACCAAATAGCACAGTTAACTCAATCCTGTTATTCTGAAGTCCAAAAACAAACAAACAAACAAACAAACAAACAAAAGAGGTCTGAATACACAGTATGTTTTCATTTCTGTAAAACTCTATACCCAGGTGAACAGCTACACTTGAAAGATCAAAAGCCTTTGCAATGAAATATTAACAGCGGTGATTTTGGGTGCTAACTTGTAGTATGACTCTTACTTTCTTCTTTTGTGAATTTCTATAGTCCAAGTTTTCTACAAAGAACATACATTCCTTTTGTATAAAGGAAAACAACTTTACTTAAAAATCCTAGAGATACATGTCATTTGTTATATTTTAGTGATGTGCACGCACACCCAGAGTGTGGCATGGAGCTTTGAAGATTTGTGTTCCTGGAAGATGACTAGAAGTTGTTTCTGGTTGTGTATCTCATGAAAACGGAGAGGTATAACTTCAAGGGGTTGTGTCTTTGGCAGATATATTTACCAAAATAAAATTCTGCATCAAGAGGGAGAAGATGGAGCACTGGGGCAATGGTTTTCTTTTGTAGGCTCACCCAGAAAGCTCAAGAGTGGTTAAAAAAATTGATTGTCTCTCAAAGTTACTAGGCCACCCCCACACCTGTTAGAAATCCACTGGCAAGAGATTTTGGACCATGTACAATTGGAACAAATGCTTAGGACTTAGAGACTGAACTGGGGGTAATAAACAAGGGGCCACTTGGTGGTCTCAGTCATTCTTGCTTCTTCTCTCTTCTGTCAATAAATTTGTTTTATTTGCCTTTAACCTTGCTTGTCTTGCAACTGCTGGCACGGGTGGTAAGAACTCTGGTAATGGCCAGTTTAAAAAGCTGGCTTTTTTCGCTCCCTGCTTATTAGCACCTGATTTCCTTTGGATTTGCACTGGGAACTTGGGGGGACATGGAAGGAGCTACATGGAGTCAAGATACGTAGAGACACTTGGAAAAGAGGTTAGTGAAAGACCTGTAAGAAAGCTGAAAATGACAGTATTTACCTTGTTCTGTATTTTGATGTTGCTCCTTTGACCCCAGACTTGCCTGACCCTCTTTCCTCTTTTCCCCGTTGGAAGGTTCCTTAGTCTTGCAGCAAGCTTTTGGGCCTTAGTAGCCCTGTGGACCCAAACATTTACCCATGAGGGGGTGGGTAACTTTGGGTGTTTTACTGGGAAATGATTATCCTTTCTTCTTTCTTTATGGACACTATTAAAGCTTTTTTACACTAAAAATTTTAAATGAATCCACTGGCAAGAGCACTTAGAAATACCTGACTTCTTCCCATTCTTCCCAAGGTATCAAATAGTGTTCTTGGTTTTTGTTTTCTTAATCACATTTTTACAACATTTGCAGTCCCTTCCCTGGAGGGGGGGACATTTTTTTAGAGGAAAAAAATCCATTCACATTTATCTCTGAGATGAATGTGTCATTTATCATGGTTGTAATAGTTGATATTAGAAGCCCTCTGAAAGAGGGAGATGTCTATTCCATATTTTTTTTGATAAGCCTTATAGAGGCTCTTTTAGAAGAATAAAAGTAGTCAAAACCACAAAAATTAATAACAAATGTCCTGAATGAGATAGTGAAAAGAATTTTGTGCCCCAAATAAAAGTAAAACAAAAATTCACTCAGGGAAGGGAAAACCATATCCAGAACCAAAGAGTACTACAAAGGGTTGGCAGGTAAGAACACTTTGTGGAATTTTAGAAACAGGGCTGTCCATCAATGAATCTGAAGTTGTCTGAGGTCAACTCATGTTGCTAGTAAGTTACGGTTTGTTTTGGAAACAGGAGTGGAGGTTGAGTTTTGTGCTGTGGAGGCAGCACATTCAGAAACAAGAGACCAGAGGACAATGGATGCTTTTCAGAATCCTCCGCAGTCTTGACTTCGACACTCTTCCTTATCTAGATCCTCAGAGGGATGGCAGGTAGCGAGCAGTTCAATTTCCACTTCACCAGGAAAGTAAAGCCAGGGCATGCCAAAGTGGACAGATAACTGCCCTTGGGTAAGTGGACAAGTCATAAAAATCACTCAGGAGTCTTGAGTTCCCATGCTTCTACACTGTGGGGGCCAGACTGGCTTTTAGAAGAGTTTCTGTAGCAACTATGAGCCTTTTCAACAACACTTAATATTGGAATTATGGAATATGGAATATATGGAATTATCAGGCATACCAAGACAGCACTCTGGATGCCACAGGGAGAGGAGGAAAGGACATTAATTGATGTGCACTATTTCAGCTATGTTACATAGCACATCTTATTTAACCCAAGTTATAATCCTGGGGAGTGGGAATTACCACTCCTATTTTGCACAGAAGGGGGCTGAGTTCAGAGAGATTAGAACAGTTGCAAGATCATTTCACAGAGTTAAGAACAGATGGTCCCACACTCTGACCCAGACCTATTTGTGAAGTCAAATATTTTTACACTGTCATATTCTTCCTTTTGAAAGAATAATCAAGACACATACAACAGCTGCTTTTGGGAAGTGACTGAATGATACACCATTCTCTTGATAGTCCATCATTTCTGGAGATATGTTCTGGCATTTATCACAAAACCCTCAATGTGTAAGAGAGTCTCACAGAGCCTCTAAATAGGAAGCTCTTTGCAGGACTGGTGAAGTTTATGGTATATTATGATTGAGAAAAGACAGTTTAGAAGTAGAGACAATTGGGTGCCTAGATTAGGCATAGGAATTCACACAATGGAAGGGTAAGAGAGGTTGTAGGAAGCAATCAGCAGAGAAGCAGAAGCTGCAAAGATAAAGTAAGGAGCATGAGTATCACCGAGTTTTCCAATACAGGCTCAGTTCTCTACAGTTATGCAACTATATATTGATTATCTACAGTGCTACAGAATGGAAACCCAGAGGCAAAACACAATATGGCAAGGGATGAATTGCCACTAGGAGACTGGCCTGATTGGAAAGTATATTGGATACTGTTGGTGGCTGCCAAATGATCTTTCCTCTTTCCAAAATAAGGACCTAAACTTCCCAGTCATAGCAGCTCTGTCAATCATCAGACTCCCATCTCTGTGTACTCATGACTGGTGTAGGGATGGGCATCAATATTTCATTGATTAAAGCAGAGAAAGACCAGCACTCATATCTTCTGGTGAGGGGAGGGAAAATTCTTTCTTCCAATTTGGATATCCATGAAGAAACTTGAGCTGGAGTTGTAGCAGCAATTGTTCTGATACCACGAGTGACTGGTAACCCAGGAAGACAGGGTGAAGAGAAAGACAGACAAAAAAAAGTCAGTAACCCTAGGAATCTCTGAATGGGACTATACCTGAAACCTGTGCTTTTTTGCATGACGTGAACCAGTATATTCCAGTTTGAGTTGGATTTTTCTATAATGGACTGCAAAAACACCATAGTCACTTGAGGAGATGTCAAAGTAGATTATTCCAATGTTAAATAGCATGTTCTATAGTAAAGTTATAAACAGAGTGATATAATGTGTTCAAGCGGAGGCACTGACCTTAGTTCTGGGATACAGGGGAAGATTTCAAAGGAAATGATTTAACTAAATTTTGACAAAATATTAAAATTAGGTGAGGAAGGAATTTCAGAGAGGGGTGACAACGAGTATAGACACAAAGGCATGAACTATTTGTGGAGAAATTCATAGAATTTGATATTACTAGACTATAAATTGCAATGCTTAATTGGCTGATAATGAGCTGGTGAGGAGTTTGGGTTCATTTGGTAGGCAAAACAGAGACAAAATTTAGGCAGGGGAGTAATGTGTTCAGGTTTTTATGTATGGCTGTAAAATAAGAATATGTTGAAAGGAGGCAGGGAAATCTCTTGGAAGGGATTAATTTCAGACAAGCCATGCCTGCAGAAGACTACTTTTGGTTGAGATTGTTATAGAAGTTCAGGTAAGTGACAATAAGAGGCAGATTAGGGTGACTGATGGAGGTGGAAGACATGATATTTATATAAACTATCAACCTTGCTGTACTGGCCCTAAATGTAAGTCAACTCCAACTAATCGATTGTTTCCCTACACCAGAAGCTACTATTCCACTTCTGCTCATAAAATAGTGAATATATGGCTTGATTTCCATGGTGAATAGTCTATGCTGCTTATTATTATGTGTGGAATCCCATTCTGACTCCTGATCACACATGGTTGAACACTGGCCTTGACTGTCAAATGACAAAAGAACTGTCAACCCAGGTCAGACTGGTGGTGGCCATATGAGAGTAGTGCTGTGATGAATGTTGAAATTGTTCCCATTGACATATGACATCTGCCCTGGGCCTGGCAGAATCTGACAGCAGTCATTGCTGTTTAATTCCTAACCTGGTCTTCACCTGCTATGTGTTTTGGTCACTATTTGATAGGACAATTAGTGAGTAGGTAGCTTTGTCTCTTACATATTAAAATATGTACATCCTCTTCCGGAAACATAAATACAACAAATAAAAGTAAAAAATGATATGATTAGCACTAACTCACCAAGTCTCCAAAGATTTCTTTTTTATTTTTAAAATAATTTTTATTAAGTCATTTTTCTTGGATTGTATCATTGTCTAAGTTTCAGGTATGAATGATGATAAATCTGTATGTGTGTAGATTGTACTAAGTTCATTATTACAATGTCCAGTGTTACCCCTGACCATATAATTGACCCAAGTTGCCTTCTCTCCTGTCTCTAAAGGTCTCTAAAAGTTTCTAAAGGTTTTAACTCTTGTTAAAACAGTCCTTTAACTTCTCAACACATACTTCTACTTAAAATGCTCAGCTCACTAAAATACATCCGTTTGAAGATAAATACAGCTATGAGGGCCTCTTTAGTTATGAGCATCTGCTTTTGTTCAAGGACCATCCACTGAATGGAATTGCTCCTACTGTCAAAATACTATTTAAAAGGACAATTATTTCATTTTCTTAAATTAAAAGGAACACACACACACACTCACATATATTTTTCTTCAGCTGCAGTTTCTGATCTCAGCTATTTTAGAGATCCTACACAATAGCACCTTCTAAAAGACTTTGTATTTCAGAAAGCAAGAAAAGATTCTAATAAGTTATCTCCTCACTAACAAAAGACAAGCAGTCATCCCCAGACTCCTGTGCATTGTCTATACAATAGTAGGTTCCTTTCCTCTTGCTTAAGCAGCCGTTAAAGTCCCTTAAAATGATGAGATGAAATGTAAACTATAAAAAATAATTGAAGTAATATTGATTTATAACATTTTTAGGCTTAAGGTGAACAGCATTAGACCTTGACATTTGTATATGTGCCGTTATGCTCATCACTCAGTCTCGTTTCTTTCCACCACCATATAATTGACAACCTTTACCCAAATTGCCCATTCCATTTCTTTTTGATTACTACTGCTTTGTCTTCATAGCCCAACATGTTTTTTTTTTTTTTTTTGGTTTTGTCACTTTTCAAAAGTGTTGGGTGCAGAGCTTTATAGTTTGACATTTGTTTATGTTACACTATGATCGCCACTGAAAGTCTAGTATGCGCCATCAAAGAACTGATCCTCTTGACCCATTGACCCATTGTACCTGTCCCCAGCCCTCTCCCTCTCTGGGAACCTTGGTTGTCAAAATATAAGGGTCTATGTTGTTTGTTCATTTGCCTTGCTAGACAATCTTCTACCTATGAGTGAGACCACATGCTATTTGTCTTTCTCCAGTTGACTTATTTCACTTAGCATTATTGCCTTGAGATCCTCAATGTTGTTATGTATGACAAGTTTTCATCTTTTTAATAGCTGTCAAATATTCCATTGTGCAAACACTTCACATCTTTGTCCATTCTTATGCAGAGCTTAACCCTCAGGCAATGCTGCCTCTTATCAGCATGCAGTGACAGATGTGGACACAGAGGCTGACAGAGCCAGCCACAGGACAGAGGAGACAAGATGGGGGGTTAGGGACAGAAGTCTGGAAAGTCTTCATGGGAGAAGTCAGCCAGAATTATTCTTTAAAACTTTGTCATTTGGCCCTGAAATTATGTCACAACAGGTACTTTTGGTGGTAGTGGGTAAGAACACTGGCCAACCTCAAAGAACAGTGGAGTAGGTCTGCTATAGTTCAAGCTGATTCCCTGGTTTGAAACCAAGTGGCAGAGGCAAACTTGCCCCTAATGCTTTCTTTATGAGGTTCCCGTTACATCTCTCTGCACCCCCCACCTTCTCTCCGAGAGCCTAAAACCCTTTGCTTTTTAGTGACTCCTGCTTTAGAAGTTCCATCCCCAACTACTTCTTTCTTGGAATGGAAATTCAATCTTCAAAATTGTTCTGCACTGCTGGCCCCAGAATTAAAAGCAAGCACCTTCAATGGGGAAATTAAAATTTTTTGATATACCTGGACATGTATAAAATTGGATCCAGCATCCATTTGGTTTTCAGGCTCACACAAAACGCTTTCAGCTCCATTCTGTGCCTAATACCTAATTCACAGCTGAAAAGGGCTGACCTCAAAGACCTTGTCTCCTACTGACGCCTAGCAAGGAGATCACTAGCCTGAAGCCTCGTCGTTTCCCAGAGAACTCCTTCCACACTGCGTAATCAACAGCTGAGGAGTCTTCCTCCGGGAACTAAATATTCAGTTGACTGATTTTTCATTAAAAAAAGAAGAAGAGAGAGACACCCAGGGGGAAAGATACTTCAATGATAAATATCTATATTTCACATTACATTCTCCTTTCTCAAGTTTTTGAGCCACTCTGCTGGGCTTCAATTTTGCATGTATCTAGCCTTTGAGAAGAGGCTAAATGACTAGGGAAGTGGTAGTTGGGTGTTTTTTTTTTTTGTTTGTTTTTTTTGTTTTTTTTTTTTTGGTGCTTGTCTTTATTTAGGGCACCATGTGCCTAATAAGCAATGAAGATTAAGGGAAAAGAGGAATGGGTTAGAAGTGGCCCTGGCTGATTCTTGAGGGGCTTGGACAGAGATGGGATGCGGGTAGAGGATGGGACTCCGAAGGAAGGTCTCATCCCTTCCTTCTACAGATGAGGTCTTTCCTCACAGTTGCCCAGATTAGGTGACTGGCCCAAGGTCTCACGACTTGCTGTCAGCAGAGCTGAGAGAGGACAGTTCTTTTTTCCCTTTGGTCTGGGTAGTGCGTCTAGGCCTTGGCTAGTGACCACGTGGTCTCCCCATCTAGCCCCAGCACACCATCTTGCAACCTTAATTTGCTGGTTTCTTTTTCTTTTTCTCTAACTTTTATCTTTTTGCCTGTACATTGACTCATTTCATTTTCCTTCACTTTTTCTCCTCTTTCCTCTATCTTCCACACTCACCATCTCCCATCCCAACATTACCCCCCTTTTTCTTTCATTTACACGATCCTGACCAACTGCCTACTATGAGCCAACAAATGTACCGCCTGTCCTCTCATTACATTGTCATGAGGTTCCCAGAAACTAGGACATTAACAAAACTAATTTCACAACAGACAAAATGTTACAAGCAAGAGCTAAGAGAAAACTGTGTTTTTGGTCACAAAAGCATTACACAAGTTCTACAGATGAAAACACTTAATATTTAACAAATATTCATTCCTTCACTCATTCATTTTTCAACCCTCTTATTCCATTTTGGGGTCACAGGCTTTTTCCTTCTCTATTGGTTTGATTTCACTGGAAATGGTTACATTAACAAATCCTGTTTCTGAATTGTGAATTATAAAACTCAGTTTTCTCAATGCTAAAGTGGGAACAGTGAGTGGCAAGATATATTTTGTACCACTTCTGTGGTAATGGCTAAATATTAAATGTTAATTGTAAATTACGATGTCCTGCATTGATATTTTAAAAAAGAAATATTCAACTTGGTTTTGCACTATGAGAATGTAATATATATTGTTTGTATCTCAAGGCCGAGCAGGCGGACATGTAAACCTCTGGTTCCCAATTTGTCTTTGGCATCACTGCTGTTGAAAACAAGTATTTGGGTAATTTTATGTTCCTGATGTTGCCGCTACTGAGCTCAGAACATGTAGTGATATAGTCTCTATGCCTCACATAATCTCTGACATCTAGCTTATGATCACGTAGTTAAAGAAAGAAATGACTAATCAACTAATCTCTTGATCAACCAAAGCCAGTTCCTTGAAAGGGAAGACAAACCGACCCATATAGATAAAATAACTGGCAAAATAGACCAGAATTATGGAGAATCAAGACCTATTTTTTCTTAATTTCAAAATACACATCAACTATGTGCTGTGTACCAAGAAGGAAACACCCAGAATGGGAAAATACAACACTTGGAATTGCATATTGTAACTATCCCTCCTGTTAAATGTTCTTACATTTCAATCTCGTTGAAAGGCCCCATTGTGTTAAAAAAAATTGGCTCAAACACTTTTTAGAAATAGGTAAGTCTGAATGATGATGACAACCATTGCCATGACAATAAAAATGCTTAAACCATCGTCTCCTGCAAGTGAAACAGAGCCCATCGATGTGAAAATTGACCACATCTGTTCTGGACAAAAGACGAAAGGCGCAGAGGGGGTGGTGGGAATGGAGGCCAGGAACTGCGCACTTTAGAGCATAACGTGCACTTTGAAAAATCATTCTAGAGTCAGTCCCCTATATGTCAAGTATTAGGTTGCAGTAAATGTTTCCACCCTGGGGTCTTTCAGGCCAGGGTTGACAGGAGGAAGAAGAACAGTTGCCAAAATGGCAGTGATGTAACGTTCCATCTTCCCAATAGCCTTTATCAGGGCTGCAGCCTCCTTGTTGGAAACAAGAAAGTTCCAGAGATTATGATTCATGTTGCATGGAGAGAGACAGTGAGCTATGCTGGAAGGGATTTAAGTAATACTCTCTATGTCATCATCTGTCTTGCCACATCAGGCTCTTTAGAGACAATAATTAATAACACGTATCTAAATTGTTTCCATTCCCTCTATCCCGGGGGGCTTCTTCCTTCTTCCCCCCAAAACTCCCCCTCCCATTTCTTCCCATGACAAATAGGTCTCGAGAGTCCTCTGCTTCCGACATGATCACAGCTCACAAGGAACCCTTCGACCACGCCTGTGTTCACCGTAGTCCAAGCTGTCCTGAGACTTTGCAGCACTCAGGTCGCCACTGGTTTTGGCTTAGCTTAGGCTTCTTGGCCTGTGTTTCCAAGCCTTCTTGGTCTCTTTCATGCACTGAAATTTATCCTTTGTTCCTCTCCCAGACTGATGTCAGAAATGGTGACTGAGCATTCTTCTGGTTTCCCTATAATTACCCCCCCCCCCAAACCTCCTGTTCAAGGGTCCCAGATAAGACATTCCTGTTCTCCTGTTTCCTCTCTAGTGCCTTCCCCAAATATTCCATCAGTCCTGAAGCTCATGATGTGCCTCAGGTTTACTGAGTTGATGCCTTTGGAATCTTGACACCTCCACAGACTTTCAAGTAATATCACAGAAGTACCTTCAAACTGATGCCTTCAGTTGCATCAGGGTGATGAAACCTATACAGACAGGGAAATGGCTGCAACAGGAGGGAAAGTCAAATTCCCCTGAATCTAAAAGATGTGTCTCATCCTTTACAGCTTGTCTTCCTATTGAGAAAAGAGTGGGAGAGGAGAGAGACATGGGCTGTGGGTGTTGTGGTGGGTGTGGTCTGATAATAACACTGGGAAAAGGAGAGCCTATATCTTTTAATCTTATACAAAGTTGTAAACCAATGTTACCTCAAAAAATAAACAACAACAAAAACACCAAAAGACAGACAAATGGGTCAGAAAGTTGTGGTATATGCATATGCCCACAATGGAATATTATTCATCAAAAAAGACAAACATTCACAGCAACATGGATGGAGCTAGAAGGAAACATGTTAGTAGAAATAAGCCAGAAAGAAAAAGAGAAATATAGGATGGTCTCATTATATGAGGATACTGGGAAAACAAACAAATGGACAAGAAAAATTTAAAACTGTCAATGGAACTGAAGCATAAAGCAAGAAAGGGGAAGGAAGGAATCGGGGGAGGGATGGGCACAAGAGATTAAGAGGGTTCAAGGGTGATACGGTGGTGGGAGAGCCTCAGGACAGACAATGATGTAAAATGTGTATATATATATATAAATAATAAAATTTTAAAAAACAACAAAGAAATATGACTGGTGCGCCATTCCCACTATAGAAAAAAATTTACATCAGCAAAAAGAGAAATAAAATAAAATGAAATGCCCCTAAATCTTATCTTTTGGACATATCTGATGTTAACATTTTATTATCTGTTTTTTCAATTTTTTGTTGTAGTGGCCAAAGGATAATTGAATAATTAACTATATACACAGCTATATATATATTCCCTTATGACAAATAGAATATATTCTTCATATTTAAGGTAATCTATGCAGTAACAAGTGGGTTATGTTTCAGTAACTTCTTTCCATCTTTGCTATGAGATGACACTTCCTGATTGAAACAGTACTATTCCTGGTGTTTAAGTTTCCCAGTCTCAATCTCAAAAAGTTATTTTAACATCAGCACAAAAAGAACTTACATCGTATGAAGTGGACAGACAGAATCAGAAGCCTGTTTTCAAGTTTTAACTCTGCCATTCAAATAAAATCCATACATGGGTTGAGTTTCAGTCCAAAGTGTGTAAGATTAATGGGGAGGAAGTCTCCCATTTTCCCATTTTTAAAATAAAGATAATAATTTATACCACAAAGACTTATAAAAATTCCCTTAAATCAAAATGGCCAGTCCCCACTTTCCCATCTTTAAAATAAAGAGAGGAATTCATTTCCAAAAGATTGTAAAAGTTCTCTTAAATCACATATATGAAAATGGCCAGCACCTAGCAAGGACTGAATAAATAATGACGAAGTGGGCAACAGGACTCCCTTCAGTGCATCTGCACACATGTTCCTTTTAACCCTAGATCCCTTTATTCAGTGTGTCTGTTAGGATTCCTTGGGCCTAATTCACCCCAGAATTTAGCAATGGTACTGCACCCACCCTTTCTGAAGTCTCCTGTCAGTTACTGCCAAACAGACCTTTAATCCTGAGTCCCATGGAAGCAGAACTCACCTCCTTGCTCACACTGCACACACACAAGCCTCAAGAAACTGGCCCAGATCCTGTCCAACCATCTCAGACAATCAGAATCACTGACAGTTGCTGTTTGCTATGAATGGAGACAAGACAAGCCAAGCCAAGTACCCACAATGTTCCAGAGTCTCTCCATGTAATTCCTAACCTGTTCTGGGGAGACAAATGCCAGGGAAGTGGATCTCTCATGCAGAGCAGTTCATGATTTAATCAGGGACCTTCTGCTAGGAAGTTGGTCCACAGTCACCACAATAAAAACAAGCTATTAACCCAGCCCATTAGCCAGTGACCCATCTGAAATACTGACACTATAGAACCCGAGACCCATAGAGATCTTTTCTGACTAAAAGCAGTGCTTTTGAAACTATAAATAGATAGCTACGATGTTCTAAGCATTTCTTTATCTTAGAGGACTGGCTCTGTCCAGGTCAGATGATTTGGACATCTGGACTTATTTCTTCAACAGAATTCATTATTGAGATGACCAGATGAGTTCTACCAGCACAAGTCATGGAACCCCTTTGTTAGTTCAGGTCAGGCGGGTCCCTGGGGTCAGCACAGATTTTGGACTCAGCTCTGGAGGGTGATCTTGCTACTGGTCAGTGTTGGCCTCTTATTTTCATGGGCTGAGCTGGCCCAGAATCACCGTCAGGAAAACTGTCATGGGGACTGTTAAGATGGGTCGTGACCTTGAGAAAATGCAGCCGAGCACGTGCTATTCTACTCCTGGAGTTGAGTCTTCTTGGACACTGATCCCTTTTTTATTATATTCAGAGCCAATTTTAAGTGAAAAGCTTTCTCCTGACCTTGCACACTATGCAGGTAAGCGTTCCCTTACAGGTTGCTTTGTTCTGGTGTGAGGGATTATTCCTTGCTACAGCAGACAGAAATAGCCTGACAACTTGGACAAGCAAGCTGTTAGAGATACCTGAGATTCTCCCCACTGATGTAAGGCAGAAGGAAAGTCTTAACCATTTTTGTGCACTGAGAAACACAAACATTTGCAGTGGGAGAAACAAAAGGAGTGGAACTAGTCCTGTGAGTTAGAAACTGCTGGGACACCCCCAATCTGTGAACTTAAAGGAGAAGGGCAACAGAACAGGAAATGGAGTTGACGTTTAGTCATTTCATTTCCCCCCCTCTGGGACTATTATGGTTTTTTTTCTTTATCTGTGACATGAGAGCTTAGCCTGCGCTTGCACTGCAAACCTCTTTCCTCATCTGGATTTCTGAAGACCTCATCCTTGACTTAACAACTGTTAATGGATCTTTCATACTGAATTGGGCAACGGGATTATTCTTATTACTAATTCATGTATCTCCTTCTACAAACATTTTTGCATGCCTACTAAGTGCCTCTCACCATGACACTATACTAAAAACTTAGACTGATTTACTTAATGTATCAAGAGCATCTCACTGCCTTATACTCTACCAGACTCCATGTGGTCTCAAAGATGACATGAAATTTTACCGCATCATGTAATTTCTAAGGAAGGGGGACTGAGGAGGATGGTGAGAAAATAAAACACTAATTGTTCTCTGAAACGTGTGTGCCCAATTGGCAGGGTTGTTTGAACCCATTTCATCTTAAATCAAGGACATAGAAAGTTGATGTGGGTAATATCAAAGCATGTTAATAATAATCATGATGACACCACACCTCCCTGGCAGATGCCTCTAAAAGGAGAACAGTTGAGAACTGTGGCAAAAAAAAAAAATGCCTCTGCCTGACTCAAATAAACCAAGTCCATCTGCCAGGCTCCTGCCAACCTGGGCCCAAACTCAGGGACTGTTAATTCTCATTTTAGATGCATTCTATGAAGACTGGCTAACCGCTTTCTAAATCCTCAGTAGATTAGAAATAGTAAATTAGTACACTTCGATGCTTACTGAAAAATGACAGCTGTCAGCTTCAAGGGAGAAGGAAAATAAAAAAAAATGCAATGCAGACACCAGAGTTACAAGAAATATATCAGACCAGGGATGCAGACAAAGAACTGTAGCATCGTCACAATGTTCTGATTATTGCAGCCAGTCTTCTTATGTAGCAACCCAGGAGCCTGTGTTTCACAGACCAGGAGGTCATGATCATATCTCAGATTTCCATCATGGGTGGTTAAGATTGAAAAAGAATGTGAAATTCAGTGGTTCTCAACCAGGGGACAATTTTGCCCTCTAAGGGACAAATCTCACAAAATCTGGAGATGTTTTTGGTTGTGTGCATGGGGAGGTGGGTCCCAGCAGACAGTGGGTGATACACCATGGATACATGCAAGTATCCTTGGAACACCATGGATGATGCATGGTATCCTTCAAGACACAGTGCAACAGACAAGTAAGACTCCCCAAGTACCAAAAACTGAGACTGAAAGATTCTGGTTTAATGGAACACAGAGTAATTGCTTGATAACTCTGTATGGGAACCATCTCAGTGGGTACTGTTGTAGGAGGAGGCACCACTATATATTCTTCACAGCTGTCCAGGCACCACTCATCTACCAGATCTTGTCAAGGATCTTACAAGACAGCTGAGGGAATGCACACAATTTCCACCTGACGGACAGGACAACTGAGAAACGGACAGCTCAGCCAAGCTCCCACTAAAAACAGAGTCTCTGATTCATCTGCACTTGCTCCACAAAGCTACTGCCCTTTTTAGATCTGCCTCATCCTACAACAAAAAGGAAGAAGACCACGAGTTGCTAACTTATCTATTAAGTTTAATGCAGGCATGGGTAGGAACCTGGAGACGGTGATCTGTCCTCTACCTTGGCATTGTCCCTTGATCCTCTGAAGCACCGTTTGAAAATTACTTCATCTGAGATTTTCACAATTGCAAATGTGAATTGCAAAGGTATGGACGGGATTTAGATCAAATCGTAGCTGATAATAAGAAGTGAAAATTGGAACCGAGTGTGTTTGAACTGGGGGTGCCGGGACCGCTGGCTTGATTGCCAGCAGCCTCCACTCTAGGGCCCAGCTTGTGTGGGTTGAGGCTCACGGCAGCTGAGTCTCACCGGCGACAGGGAACCACAAGTCCCTCGGCCACCGCACCAGCAGCTGGGTGAGAGCTCCGCGGAAGTCAGGTGAGGTCTCCTCCCTGACCGCCCCCTCAGGCAGCAGCGGGTCACCAAGGCAAAGGTCCTGGGACAAAGGCGCAGCTCTGCATTTTGCAACTGAAAGAAGCCTTCCCGGCCAGGTTGAGGCTGAACTGAGTGTGTTTGAACTGGGGGTGCACGGACCGCTGGCTTGATTGCCAGCAGCCTCCACTCCAGGGCCCAGCTTGCACGGGCTGAGGCTCACGGCAGCTGAGTTTCAGCCGCGACAGGGAACCACAAGTCCCTCGGCCACCGCACCAGCAGCTGGGTGAGAGCTCCACGGAAGTCAGGTGAGGTCTCCTCCCTGACCACCCCCTCAGGAACTGGGGGTGCCTGGCCAGCTGTCTTGACTGCCAGCAGCTTCCACCCCAAACCCAAAAGCGCGGGCCCCGCTACGCGGCACCGGCACAAACTCAGAAATCAAGGATACTCACTACCAGAAGCACATAGGCAAAGTTATCCACAACTATATAGATTTCAACATGCCTAATACTAGAGCAGTAGTCACCCAATATGTAGAGCAGATCCGAAAGGAAAACACAGGAAGGAGGAAGATCATAAATACTCAAGCAAGCCCTAAGAAAAATAACTCCCCACCAAAGGATAAACAACCTGAAGAAATCAACTTGGATGACATGGAAGAAATGCTCCATATGTCAGACAAAGAATTCAGAATCAAAATGATGAAAGTACTCAAAGAATACAAGGAAGAGGGGGAGAAAAGGGAAAGCAAAAGGGAAGAAGCATTCAATGAATTAAGAGAAGTAGTAGAAAAATGTAAACAAGAATGCAGTAAAATGGGCAACATCATCAACATACAGAAAAACGAAATTGAAACACTAAATAAGAAACTACAGGAGATGCAATGCATAAAACGAGAAATAGAAGAACTCAAGAATGCAGGGAAGAGCCAGGAAAG
>PVHY01014124.1:0-39346 GCA_004024945.1 Uropsilus gracilis
GGCTTTGGTTGTAATAAATTTCTGGAGGCTTTGTTTGTCTGAGAAGGTTCTAATGTTTTCCTTCATAAAGGAAGGACAACTTTGCTGGGTAAATTATTCTTGGTTTGGCACTTTTTGTCTTGGAATGTTTTGATGCACCAAAAAAAAATATTAAATACCTGGGAATAAACCTAAAAAAATGTGAAAGAACTATACAAAGAAAATTTTAGTTCACTGCTATAAGAGATAGAAGAAGACATAAGGAAATGCAAAGATATTCCCTGTTCATGTATTGGAAGGAATAATATAATCAAAATGGCCATCCAACCAAAGGCAATCTACAGATTCAATGCAATCCCAACAAAAATCCCAATAACATTTTTTAAAGAGATAGAACAAAAATTACTAAAATTCATATGGAATAAGAAAAGACTTCAAATATCAAAAAACCTCCTGACCAGAAAAAAAAGAGAATGGAGGTATTACAATTCCAAACTTCAAACTATACTACAAAGCCATAATAACCAAAACATCTTGGTACTGGTACAAAAACAATCAGACCAATGGAACAGAGAATTGAGTGCCCTGAAATAATACCACACATATATAGTCAACTAATCTTTGACAAAGGAGTGAAAAACTTATGTTGGAACAAAGGTATCCTCTTCAATAAATGGTGCTGGGAAAATTGGACTAAGACATGGGAAAAAATGGACCAAGACAACTCCCTCACACCTTATACAAAAATCAACTAAAAATGGATAAAAGACTTAGAGGTCAGACCTGAAACCATAATATACATAGAGGAAAACTTGTGTAAAACCCTCCAAGAATTACAACTCAGGAATCCCTTTTTGGAAACATCTATAGATGGTAAAAAAAATGAAGGAAAACATAAACAGATGGGACTTCTTTAAACTAAAAAGCATCTGCACAGCAAAAGAAACAACAGAAAATTTAAAAGAAGCCCAAGTGAGTGGGAAAAAAAATTTACCCTCCACAATAGTGATAAGGGTTTAATAATGATATTTCACAAGAAACTCACATAAAACAAAAGCAAGATAAAAAGCCCAATCAAAAAATGGGGAGAACTAAAAAGACACTTCTCTAAAGAGGAAATACAAATGGCCAACAGGCACATGAACAATTGCTCAAGTCACTAGCAATAAGGGAAATGCAAGTCAAAATCACAATGAAATACTGCCTTACACCAGTAAGAATGGCCCACATCCAAAGAACAGACAACAACAAGTCTGGTGAGGAAGTGGAGGAAAAGGAGCACTCTTACACTGCTGGCGGAAATGTAAACTGGTCCAACCTCTATGGAAAGCTCTCTGTGGAGGACCCTCAAATTAATGAAAATGGAGCTACCATTTGACCCAGCAATTGCTCTCTTGAGGATCTACCCAAAAGAGACCTCAATGTGGGTTCAAACGGACACCTGTGCTTGGATGTTTACTGCAGCACAATTTATAATTGCAAGGACATGGAAGCAACCTAAGTGCCCCAAAACAGATGACTGGATGAAAAAATGTGGTATATATACACGATAGAATATTACTCATCAATTAAGAATGATAAATTCGACGACTTTATGACAGCATGGATGTTCTTAGAAGAAATCATGCTAGCGGAAACAAGTCAAAAAGAGAAAGACAGAAATCAAATGGTTTCACTAATATATGGGATATAGTGAAAAAATAAGCAAAATCCCTGAGGAAAAGACAAAACAAGCTAAGCACCAAACTGAAGCACACAACTTTGTGCAGGAGGGAAAGGGGAGATTGGAGGGGAGGGTGTGTGCATGGGGTAAATCCCTGGGATTACAATGATGTGAAATTTATATATAAATAAATTATTAAAAAAATTAAAAGTCTATGAGTATCAACTAAAATGAAATAAGCAAAATAGATGTGAAAGGATGCAGTCAGCACTGACTTATAGTGTAGAACATCCACTTAGCTATTTATACTGTTGACTCATGATGGATAGTAACAGACTGATAGAGTTCTGAGTGGGACAAGTAGCTGCCTGTAAAATTGAGACTGCATCAATCATACACATAATAATTAATTCGTTAATATGAACTACACAGTTTCTTTCTTCTTCTTGCTATGCTTAGACTTGTTTTTGCTAACATAAATAAAAATACCTTGCTTTAAAAGACTGGGTAGAAATGGTCTATGCCAAAACAAGAGAGCTGAAAAATTTTAGACATACACGATGCCCACTTTTTCATTGCAAATAAGCTCCAATATTCTTTCCCTCTTCTTCCAATAACTCAAAAATACAAAATTAGGATTATTATGGATTTATTGCAGCCCTGTGTCTATGTAAAATAGCTCATATGCTTGATACCTTTGAGCTTATGTGCTATTTTTCTTCTGCAATCTTTTCATCAAGTAATGGTGTTTATTAAAAATGTGTTATATATTTAGGATATCTCAGACCACTGAGAGACATAAAAGTATGAGAGACAATATCCTTAAACCTCTAATTCTTCTGATATAGTTGGGTAGACCAGGGAAGCACAGGAAACTAGGAAAGTGAGTAAAAGAACAGAATGATGAATTATTAGGTATACTGAGATGAAAAAAGGGTATTAGTGAATAGGAAAGTGCATTCTATGTTAAAAGATTCAACAGGGTCAAAGGCACAGAAATGAGTGTTAGAAATTATATTGTGGGAACAATGATGAGACCCTTGAATTTGAACTAAAAATTAGAATAAGTTAGCTATGGACAAGTTTGATGCAAGGCAAAAATATCTATGCATTGAGAAAAAGATAACCATTTCACATCTTATGGATGTGATGGATTAAAAGAAAAGATAGAGCTAATAACTATTCTTTGTGAAAGCTAAAATCCCGTCATATACTAGTGCAGCTTTATTCTGGCATTATTAATTATTATAATATGGTAAGTTAAAGTATATAGATATTTGAAGAAATTTAGATCTAATTTAGTTGTACTGAAATTGCGTGAATTTTATAGTTAGACTTTAGAATTAAAGAACTAAGAGGGAAAATAATAATACATCAATAATAGAATGAATTTTCAATGATTATTTTATTAAAAATGGAAAATTGATTAGCATCCTAAGAAAATAAAATCTATACCAACACAAAAATAATTTGAGTATCAATCTGATTCCTACCCCTTAATAAATTTGTAAACAAGGAAAGTACCCCTTCAATTTAGTTTGAACCTGGGTACAATATACTAGGGCCTAACTGTATGTTAGTTTTAAAAAGTTCTTTCAAGTTTAGAAATTATTATAGGAATATGTAAACATATTGCAGATATATTTGTTGCAACTAAGTCAAAAAAATAAACTAGTGTTTGTAGTGGATGTTAAGCAGCACCTAACTGCTCAAGTTATTTTAATGATTATTTCCATTTTTTAAAATAATTATGGTGAAGAGAAAGTTAATTAGCTCTTTTGGATATTTGAGCAGAAACTGGATTGGGACAAACACAAAAAAATGATCTTTTGTTAGGCCAAAGGTATAATTTCTTGCCTTCAGTGATAAAGTGGAAAGGGTAGCTAAAAACAACTATGAATAATCATTGTATAATCATCTCTAAATCACCTCTGGATAATTTGCATATGCATCAAATGTTTATTAAATTCTTTTCACTATCTATATGTAAAAAATTTTTTTTCAGGTGAGTTCAGTTATTGAATTATATGAGGATGAAGAGCTGATTTTGTTGTAATCTAATCTAAAATTTTAGAAAGAGTTAGATAAAATATTCATTCTAAATATCATGTTTAGAGTTAATCATAGTCTCTGGGCTTTGAGAATTTAAATCATTCAAAGGATATGGCAGTAAAAAGGTTCATCATGAGTGTGAGTGCTTTTCAGGGGCATTTATTCATCCTGTTTTGTGTGGGTAATTATGGAAAGCTACATCAACCACTGGGTAAGAGAAGCTCTGCATATTAGGGACATTGAGTCATTACTACATATAGTAAAATACATTATGCTTACCATTTCCTTGGTATTATTGAGTAATTTTATACTACCTTTTGTCTGTGTCTAAAAGTAAGAAAAATGCATGTGAGTATCTTTTCTAGTTATTCTTTTTATGTAGGAAAAACTAGTCAAAATACTGTAAGCATGAGCATGGTTCCTTGTCTTGAGGGACTTACTGTATATTTATGTAAGGAAAATCTTTTTCATAGTGTCTGTTCATATATCGATCCATCCATCTGTCTATCATTTCACCCATTCTCTGTGATGTATGTAATAATAAGTCTCAAATAAAGAATATGGAAATTACTATAACAGTTAAATGAGAGGCTGCTATGGAGTAAAGAATAACTGCTGCTTTCAAAGATTTGGAGCTGATTTATTTTTTTATGAGAAAAATATTTTTATTTATTTTTTTAGTTGTCTTCCCTTTTTACTTTTTTATTTTATTTTATTTTTTATTTATACATATATATATATTTCACATCAATCACATCATTGTAGTCCCTGGGGGTCCCCACCACCTTCCCTCCCTGGCCACTCCAGTTGGTCCCCTCCAGCAGTTTTGTACTTTCATTTAGTTGTCCATATATTAGTGAAACCATTTGAATTATGTTTTTTTTCCTTCTGACTTGTTTCTGCCAGTATGAATTCTTCTAGGTACATCCATGTTACCAGAAAATCATCAAATTTGTCATTTTTTATTGATGCATAATATTCCATTGTGTATATATACCACATCTTTTTCATCCAGTCATCTGTCTTGGAGCATTTGGGTTGTTTCCATGTCCTTGCAATTATAAACAGTGCTGCAATAAACATTCGAGCACAGGTGTCCCTTTGTACCCACATTGAGTTCTCTTTTGGGTAGATTCCCAGAAGATCAATTGCTGAGTCAACTGATAGTTCCATTTTCATTAGTTTGAGGGTCCTCCACACTGCTTTTTATGGTGTCTGGATCAGTTTACATTCCCACCAGCAGTGTAAAAGTGTTCCTTTTCCTCCACATCCTCGCCAGCACTTGTTGTCTGTTTTTTGGATGTGGCCATTCTTATTGTAAGATGGTATCTCATTGTGATTTGGAAATGTTTCTTTTTAGATCCTCTCTCCATTTTTTTAACTGGGTTCTTTGCTCTGTTTTTGTTGTGTTAATTCTTTGTGTATCTTTGTTATCAGACCCTTGTTGCTTGTATGGAGGGTGAAAATTTTTTCCCACTCGGTTGTGATTCTTTTTGTTTTTCCTTTTGTCTCTTTTGCAGTACAGAAGCTTTTTAGTTTGATGTAGTCCCAGCTGTTTATGTTTTCCTTTATTTTTTTTGCAATCTATGGGTGTGGCCAAAAATGGATTACTGAATTGTAACTCATGAAGTGTTTTGCCCAGGTTTTCCTCTCTGTATTTTGAAGCTGATTTATTATCTGAGCTTGGGTCTCTGGGCTATAAAGGGTTTGTAGTAAATATAAAAATTGAAAATCTTACATTCTTGATTTACTGTGTCCTACTGGTCTTGCCAATTAGACTGTGTGACATACAGACCAATTCTCTGAATTTAATCTTCATCATCCATAAAGTGTGAACAATTATAATTTTTCTTCCTAAATCTCAGTGGTCTATCTACAAGGCGACTGTTATTTAGTTACAGTTTAAATACTAAGATGTGGAAGTTCACAAAGTGTAAGTAATTTCACCAAATTTACCAATGGACTCAAACCCAGGTCTTACTGATTTCAGTTCTACATTGTGCGTTTTTCCATCACACCTTGCTAGCTGTTCTACCAACTTTATTCTGAATGTTAAATAAAATAAACTGTAAAATGCTACATAAACATGATGTACATAGATATCGCTGAGGACTAGGAAGATGGCTATTTTGCAACAGGGCCAGAAGAAAGGTCTTCCAGTTTGAATGAGTCAAATTGCAGAGACCTAGCTTAATGTACCATATATTCATTATAATCATAGTGTGCTATCCAATATTGCAGTCTGTCTGTAAAATGTCAAAGGAAAGCTTACATTAAAATGAAATCTGAAATCTACCTGTGAAATGGGTATTTTTTGTTTCTATTTTGCATAATTGTTATGTTCATGATTTCTGGTCAGAAGAAAATTATTGTAACTAGAGCTATTGTAACTAAAAAATTAGTCCTTGCATTAAAAAAAAAAAACACAATTCCTCTCTTTTCAGTTAAGGACTTTTTTTCATTTTATTCTTAAGCAACTTGTTGATTGTCAATTTGACAGGCATATTGGGTCTCAAGAAATTTGTGAAACATTTCTTTATTTTATCAACAGTGTTCATACATCTTTGAAAACCCTGGTGAGACCCTGGATCTTGCCACAATGCTTTCAATCTAGTTATTTCTTTACTTCATGAGACTCCCGAGTTAACATTTTTAAATGCTGTATTTTTGGAGCTCTGCAGAAACTGGTCAGTGTCTGAATGCCAACCAGCACTGCTAATAGCACTGTGTTTACCTACTGTTCAATCTCAAATCAATCACCAAAGAGTCAAAAAGGAAGGTCAGTTGTAAACATTCGTGAAAGGTACTGGTTTTACCATTTGCTTTGAATAAAGGTATTCAAAAATTTAACTTAGTTTCTGCAGAGTTTGGAATAAAATTAATGATTTATTTTTCTAGAGTATTGTGTTCAGTATTCTTAAATATAAATATCTCCTTGACCTATAAGAGTTCAGAAATATTAGAAAAATGCAATTTCAAATTTCCTTAACACTCCAGGGTTTGTTTGGATTAATTCTAAATGACTCATTGAAAATGAGTAAAATAATTGTCAATTATAGCCCTTTCATCTGTAATCTAAATATACCATGCTTTTTGGTAAGTAGGTTGCATTGCTGGCAAAATATTTTTATTTATTGATGTCTTCTTAAAGATTGAAAAGGTCTTTAGTCACTTTAATTCATTCTATAAACCATCTAGTCATGGTGGATTGGTTGATAGCATTAATGATGTCAATGTGCAAGCTGATGTTTGCTTGATCAATTGTAGATATGGAATAATAGCACAAACCTACAATCTATCAAATCAGAGAACTGAGTGATAGCTATTTTAATTTCATATTTCATATTTGCTCCACAGTTGACTTTCATTTGCTTTATTACATAGATGTGCCACATTCTAAGGAATGAATTTGATTCCTTATTTAAAAACAATTACCTAATGACCCTTTTGTCTAAACATTTTCTTAAAATTGATTCCTGGGTTAGTTTACCTGTTGGTAGAAATATACAGACCACCTAGGAAGTTCTATCATTAGGACCTAACTTAAAATGCAGTTTAATGGGGATGCTGTATATTTTAAAAATTGTATATCTAATACAATAACATAACATTTTAATAGCAAAATTATATTTGTCATCATTTAGTTCAGAAAAAAAAATTGCTTTGGCATAATGAAAATTTGCTATCTCCTGAAGTCACGTTCTTTTTATCTCTATGTTCTATGCTAGAATTATAGCTGAAAATTTCTGTTTTAAGAAGATGGGTCATGAGGTAATCTTTTCGAAATGGATGGTCAGTCTTTTTCTTCATTCCTTATTGCCTACATTATAATTTAATTGAGAATATGCATAAAAGAACTATAGAGGGTCAATACCTTGAATATTTCCTTCCCAAAGGATCAGTTTTCTCTCTTTTTCCCTATTTCTATCTCTTTCTCTCCCTAACTGCTTTTCTCACTTTAATGAACAAAGGTTTGTAATAAAATGAAGGCCAACTATAAAATATTTTAGGTTTTGGGCATTTTTTTTGACAAATGCTCTTGGCAAGGTTTATTACACTAGATTCCTGTTACCAATAACACATAACTTATTACCAAATTAGGCAAAATTTTCTTTCTCTACTTAGGATGTATGCAAATATGGCTCATTGCCAGATTTTCTTTTTTCAGGTATTTTCCAAGTTAATCCCCCCAAAATTCTCTACACAAAATCTATGACTTTTTTTTTTCACTATCTTTTTTTCTCTATTTTTTTTATTTTTTTGTGGAAAGAAAATAAGTTACATGCAGATAGGTATACATATTACAATACCATAATTACAAAATTATAAACCATGAAAAATAATATAATATTTACTGATGTGTGATTTGAAAGTTTCAAATACTACAGGAATGACAATCATCAAATCCAGTATACTGGTTATTATTTCTGGGAATGGATAATGGGGAATAGGATAGAAGAGATATCCACAGAGAATGTCAACCATCTCTGTGATGGCTATTTTTGTTTATTTATTTATTTTTAAATTTTGTATATATTTGTGTATTTATATTTATATTACATTATTGTGTACTCTGGGGATCTTCCACTTCCTTAACAACTGTTAACCATCCTGTTCTTTTGTGCCCTTCACCTTCACCACCTTCTTCCCCCTCCTTCTCTCTCACTCCGTTGTTTAGTTCCATTGGTTGTTTCTAATTTTTCTTATTCATTTGTTTGTTTTTCCCTATAGCCATAATTTAAGTGAGACCATCCTGTATTTCTCTTTTTCTTTTTGGCTTATATCTGCTAATATGAGTCCTTCTAGTTCCATCCATGTTGCTGTGAATGACATATGTTTGTCCTCCTTGTTTGATGTGTAGTATCTCATTGTGTACATATACCACATTTTTTTTCAACAAATCGTCAGTTTTGGGCATTTGGTTTGTTTCCAAATCTTGGCAATTGTAAACAGAGCTGCAATAACATGCATGTACAGGTGTCCTTTTGAATTAGTGTTTTCATGTCCTCTGGGTAGATTCCCAGTAGTGGGCTTGCTGGGTTAAATGGTAAGTCCACTTTCAATTGTTTGAGGATCCTCCAGAGTCTTCTATAGTGGTTGGACCAGTTTGCACTCCCACCAGTTGTGTAAGAGAGTTCCTTTTTCTCTACATCTGCGCCAACACTTGTAGTTGTCCATTTGATTTACATGGGCCATTCTGGTATCTCAGTGTGGTTTTAATTTGCATTTCCCTGATTTTTAGTGATGTGGAGCATCTTTTCATATGCCTATTAGCCATCCGTATCTCCTTTTTGGAGAAGCGTCCTTTTAGTTCTTCTCCCCATCTTTTGACTGTGTTCTTTGCTTTGTTTTTGTTGAACTGCAGGAGCTCTTTTTGGATCTTTGTTATCAGACCTTTATTACATGTCTGGAGGGCAAAAACTTTCTCCCAGTCGGTTGGGTTTCTTTTTGATTTGATTATTGTTTCTTTTGCTGAACAGAAATTTTTTAGTTTGATATAGTCCCAGATGTTTATGCTTTCCTTCATTTTTTTGCCAGCCACAGTTGTTTCCTGAAATAGATTTTTGAGGTGAAATTCATGAAAGGTTTTGCCCAGGTTTTCCTTTATGTATTTTATGGTTGCTGGTCTCATTTTCAGGTCCTTTATCCATTTTGAGTTGATTGTTGTACAAGGTGTGAGGTGCCACGGACCGGCCGTGCAAGAAAGACCGCTAAGTGCAGGCTTCAGGTAGACAGGAAAAACTCAGGTAGGCGAATGATGATCACAGACACGAATTTAGTGAGCAGTGAAGTCTGTTGATTTATTTAGATTTTCAGGCCGCTTTTTATATTGTTTAAACGAGCTACTTTAACATTCCATGAGGAGGGGCATTTAATGAGTACGTGAGTGCATTATATTAGTGAGAGAGGAATGAGTGCGTGAGGGCAATTATCTTTGAGCATGTGAGGGCAATATCATGAAAGACAGAAATCAATATCTTAACAGAAAATAGATTATCATTAGATACTACTAAACATTTCTAAGCAATCATTTTTAGGGAATCAGGAAAACTAAGTTGGTTACAAGTTACCCAAGTTTATTCCTTGGCTGTAAAGCTTATCTAGTTCTCCTTGCCTCGAGCTCCTTCCAGTATCTCAATGATTTTTCACAGAGAATCTAATTAAAATAAAGAATCTGACGACAGGGCTCCTATATTTTCCTTAATAATGATACAGTTCATAACTTCAGCACTCCTACACCTGGGGTCCAGGGAGCTACGCCCCTAGGGTCCCCTGATTTTCAGGTCAGCTCCCAGTTTGTTCCTCCTGCGGGGGGCAGAGAGCTTAACTTGTAAAAGGTTTAGATTACAAGTTTCTCATCTCTGAGATGGGCTCCCATAGTGAGGGTGTTGTCCTGGTCCAATTTTTTACATGTTTTGATCCATTGATCCAATTTTCCCAGCACCATTTACTGAAGAGGCTATCCTTGTTCCAGAGTATACTTTTTGCCCCTTTGTCAAAAATTAGTTGACTGTATATATATGTATGTGGTGGTTTTGGGCATCTTTTAACAGAAAGAATATTAACAACTAGTCTCATTCTTTGTACAGGGTGAACAAGCTATAAAATAATTTTTTTTTCATAATTTTTAAAGGTAGATTTTTATTATACATAAAATTTAATATTGGCTATTATCCTACTTTCATAATATACAGATTGATATCATTAATGATTTAAGGTTATTAGAGATCATCTAGCTTGTTCTCTTCATTTTGCAGAAAAGAGAAACTCCAATATTCTTATTTCATTATTATGACCTTGACTTTGTATAATGGAGCAAATAAAGATCTCTTTACTCCCAATAAATATTTGCAATTTCTCAATGTATTATTGGTCTGCCTACTCTTATGTTCAAAAAAATTCTACAGATTTGTTCTACTGATGAAAATTAAAAGTATATCAAAAGAGATCCTTTGTCTTTTATTCCTCATTTATAAGGCTCATCAATTCACTATTTTGATGCAACTTTACTTATAAATGTTTGCCTAACTCTCAAGAATTATGGTGTACAACAGTTGACTTTAGAGACGGTAGACTCTCATGCTTTGGATAATCTTCTGGACCTTTATTAATAAAATTGAAATATTTAACTAGCTGGAGAAAATATATTCAAGAATAAATACCTGACTTTTGTTTGATGTCACATAAATGTTCTCTTTTTCAACTGTCCTTAATACATAATGATATTTTTTGATTAAGCTTCTTAATATTTTGACAATAAATTAATTACTGGAAATTTATAACATTACTTCTTCAGGTGATTGATCTTTAGGATGCAGATGTGCCATTGTTCAGGCAAGGTAATTGTTTGAAAAGCTAGGAAAAAACATTTGCAGATGAGTACATCTTGTGAAATTTTGTGTAAAATGCAAGTAAATAAGCTTCCTTTGCATGACTCACTGCCATATCTTTGCCGACAGACCAAGGAGAAGAAATAAAAGCTCTGCATTTTGGTACTTTTTTTTCTTGCAGAACAACTTGTTAATACATGGAAAGCCATTTCAAGTTTCCATTTAAATGGGAATAGGTTAAATCAAATGAATAATTGCATTGCCATGTTCACATGTTAGCAAGTAAAGATTATTTGATACTTTACAAAATGGCTGCTAACACAAACTACTAATCTGTCAGACAGGTAAGTGCTATTAAATTGAATTGAATAGTGCAAAAACTAAGACTTAGCAGGTTTAAGATTTAATTGACAGACATATTATCAAGATATTGGTCAAAGCTAATGAATCAATAAACCAGTTCATGAAAACATAAATATCTTGTTTCTTTTACCAGTGAAAGAGTGTTTTCTTTGTTATCCGTCAATTCTTACACAGATATTTTATTTATGTCAAGCTTAGATTTAGTTAAAAATTTTTTTTTAGGTTTCATTTTTTCCTGGGCTTTACATTTACCATCAGGGTTCTTAAAATATTGAAGGGCTATATCTGATTTTTTTAGTTACTGTATGGTTATGCACTATATACAAAACATATCCAGTCCTTTTAATTTTAGATTTCTTTCTTCATAGCTATACATTCACATACACTTCAGATATAATTACATTTAGGCATTAAAAAAATGTCAGTGTTCAAACCCACTTGTTTAAGGTAATGTTTAATTCAGGTTATTTACCAAATTGCATAATATCTGTTGATTATAGAGCAATCTACATAATTCAATGAATGGTAATTAAAAAAAGAAGAGCAAACATCCTTTTCCTACTGCTATATCACAAAAATGTGTTGGCGCTGAGACTTACAAGGACAAAGTATTTCTGCATCCTTTGAACATGATTGTGGGGAAAAGTCCTTTCCTTTCTTTTTAATTTGAAAGATGGAATTTAAAATGATGTCAATCTACAAGGCCATGTTCCCTTTTTGAAAAAAAAGTTAAGAAGTCTCTTACTACTATCATTCAAAGAACTAAATGTGTAGAAAAAGAATGAGAAGAAGGTTGTATATTTAGGAAGATGGTAAATGCAACTGTAGGTAAACAGAGTTCATGAATCACAATAATGAAATACTTTTCAAATATTTTCTTCATGGAACTGTTTTACACAGTCATTAGCAGAGGCTTTGAATTATTGCTATAGGATGTTACTCCCAGATTGACTCAGTTGAAACTTGCAGGTGTATAGCTCGGCAAAGATCATACTCACCTCTTTTTTTCCTCAATTCTTGTCATTTGAGTCATCAATTTGAAATGCACCATTACCACCAAATAACTATTTAGCAGTATACAATCACACACTTGTGTGAAGAGACAAACATAATGAAGGGCACTAGGGAAATAGGATACTTTTTTCAGAGCACCTATCCTGCACTGAAATGATTGAGAGTTCTGTAGCTTTTGTAACAGAGTATGCTCTCAACAATTACCTTCAACTAATGGTATGCTAAACTGAACAGGAAATCAAGTCAAGGAATGAATAGATCCATTGGTCCAAGTGACAGAGAGCCGGGGACACTTCTAAGGTTTTTTTTTTTTTTTTTTTTCAAAAGAACCAATGTTCTCATTATATAATTATAGCTCAACTAAATTAGGGAATGTTGATACCCTTTCTGATTTTATATTATCACTTTTTCATTCCAGTGTTAATGATGTATCTTGCTGCCTGTATATGTGAGATTAGATATCTAGGATTTATTTCCTCATTCTAACATCTTGTTCACACTAAATAATATAAAATCTAGAGACACCATTCATGACATATCTACTCATATAAAATTTACTTTAGAACATTGAAAGTACATGGTTCTAGAAGCAACAACTAGGCAAATATTAAAAAGAAACTCAAAATGGTAATATTAAGTAATGAAGGTCAAAGCTTAAGAATTCATATCCAAGTTATAATTTTTCTTTAGTTAATCAGTGTTTAAGTGCACCAGAGGATATTTTTACTAGATGTTTAAGTGAGATAATTTCCTTTCTTCTAGGTCAGTAGTTCAAGCTTTTGCTATCCCAGTGAATAAAACAACTATTGCTGAACTTCATGAAATAAAAAGGCAAATTTGAATTACATAATCCAGATAACTTCCAGAGCATTTTTCTTATAAATTTAGTCTCTTCAACTTTGACAGGTCATGAAAAATAATAATCCCTAGCAAATCCCCACCTTGAAACACAATTCATAATGCCAAAAAAAAAAAAAAAAAGACTTTATTTTAGGAATTAAAATTTAGAAAGCTTTTTCCATACTAGGTAGACATATTTTGAGGAAACTCCAGAAATAAGCACACACAGATGTGGACAACTAATTTAAATCAAAGAAATGGAGTAAACAAAGGAGAAAATATTATTCTCTTTTAAAAAATGGTGGTAATACTGGATAGCCACATGACAAAGAGTTCAATTAGATGACTATCTTTCACCATACACAAAAATTAACTTAAAATGGATTAGAGACTTGAGAATGAGACCTGAAATCCATAAAATACACAGAAGAAAACATGGATGGCAAGCTTCTTAACATTGCTCATAACAAAGTTCTTATGTATTTGTCTCCAGTGGCAATAATTTAGTATTATTTAAAAGAATTTCCTAAAGCCTTGATATGTTCAAGTCAAGGAAGAGATGTGGAAGATTTTTAATCTTGGTGTTTCACTGACTATGCCAGACTTGACACCTTATCATTTTGAAAAGCAATTTTTCTAAAATATAATTTTTTAAATTTGTTAAAATTCAACATTTCTTTTTTAATATACTGTGCTTCTTTCAGGTGTTACTCCCAGGGGATGATAACAGGAAGTTTCCATAGTATAAAGAAGACAAGAGCTGTTTTCTTGGTCTAATGCTAAATGCTGATGTAGAGTTCTTCACTTAATAAACTGAAACCCAATGCTGAGAAATCATGCAGATATTTGTGGGGTGCAGATTTAGAAATAAAGAATATAAGTATGTTCTAAAAATAAGAAACTGAGTCTTCTTATACTGGATTATAGTAAATATAAGCTTGATGTTTGTAATTAAAAGAGAAGAAATTGCTATATCATTGTATTATTATATATCTGCAAATAATCAATTATTACATAATTCATGCATTTACAGGGATTCTTAATGCAATCATATTCATTTTTAACTAAATTATTAAGAAGGTACTATATAACAAAACTTATTTGATTCAGTTAAAATTACCTTTGGGGGTAATTGTGTTATGTATTAAAATAAATCCTCCCAACTTAAAAAAAATCACCAGACTCAATATAAAGAAAATAGATAGGAAATAAAATAAATAAGATTAGAAATCAATGAAGTAGATCACTATGAAATATTAGAGTGCATCAAGCAAATCAAACAGTTTTGAATTAAATATATACTGAAAATAAATATATACTATAATCACTAACAAGAAAGGTTCATAACTATAAGCGCAGATATTCTAATCAAATTAATCTGCAATTCAGATAAAAACAGTGTTTCATGGCTTTAAATGATGCTATTAAAATTCATATGGCACATGGCTAAGCCATCCTTAAGGAAGGATGAAGTTGAAGAATGACTTTCTATTATACTGTAATAAATAGAAGGTGATGATGACTTGGAACAGACAAGTAAATATAAATACCTAGAAATAAATGCAAGTATGTCAGGTAAACCCAGATACAACAGATATGGAATTACTGATTATTTAAATTTGTCTATATACACTTTTATTCTAAGGATTCTTTAATCAGATAGTAATCTCAAGGACTATTGTAACTACCTTTTCTATTTTTAAAAGATCTGATTATCTCAGACTTTGGCAGCAATGGCAATCATGCATATTTCACTGTGTACAGAGAAATTTTGTAGGTTATGAACTTGATTTCTTATATCTAGGTAACTAGCCTATTTGTTAATAGCACAATGTGTTAAAAAAATAAAAGTGAAATGAGCCAATATACAAATATACGTTCCTATTTCTCTTTGTTGAAATCATTAATTAGTTCTGCATCTTTCTCAGGATGAGCTGACTGTCAAGTTAGAAGTAGTAGATAGAAAAATTAATAGCAGTAAATGAGTAACCTTCTCCCTACACATCTTGTTTATTTTTCCATTAGAGATTCTGCAATATAATGGAAGTGATGAAAAATAGTATGTATATGATTTTTTTTAACTTTTAACTATGGTGATTCTCTCGTACTTAAGTTTACATAATTGATAAATTAGTTATAAGTCTTACATGGTTAGAAATTAATCTTGAATTGCTATAGAAATCAATATTTAAGTTTTCTTTTCCTGAAAATAGATAATGCATAAAGAATAAGGTATCGGTGACTAATAGCACATACAAACAATATGCATATTGCATTCATAGGTTTTCCTTGTTAAAATATAACTTTTTTTCCCCATGGATTTGTTTAAGTCTCCTAAAGATAGAATTTAGTGACTAAGTTCTTTTCTAGTATTGCTCTTTTCTAGTATTAAAAGAGGGAGATCCTTGGGTACTTAGTGAGTCTCAAGACTGTTAACTGATGGATTAGATCATTAAGTAAAATGCCTCTCTAAGTAAGATTTGCCAACTTTCTAATGTTACTAATCTTTAGCGTACCATAAAAATTGCTGTGGATTTACACGGAGCAATTATTTTGAGTACAAGGAAGAAAACCTCATTACTCAGAGTTATTACTAATAATCACCATCATTAACATTACTGGCAGGAGGGCAGTTACATGGCAAGTTATACTAGGTTAGTACCAGAAACACAAAACAGGAAAAAAAAAAAAAAAAAAAAAAAAAAAAAAAAAAAAAAAAAAAAAAAAAAAAAAAAAAAAAAAAAAAAAAAAAAAAACAAAAAAAAAAACCCTCGCCTAAGGGCCCATAGTCAGTGTACAATTTGCATAGACAGACTGCAGTAATGAGCTGTCTGTTGAGAAGCTCTGGAACTTTGTTATGAGTCTCTTCAAAGAGGTGAATCTCCCAAGAATTAAAGAATTGCTTTTTAAGCACCTCTGAAGTTTTACCTAACTGTAAATGCCATTACTGCCTCTATTTATGGTTGCTTTGCTTTTGGGGTAAAAGAAATTTTAATTTTGCTTCAATACAAAAAACTTTGCGTGTTCCTTAAATGCATGGTGAAAAAACGAAATACAACACAAGCGCTTACTTTCGTCACAAACGTATGACCTAAAACATATTCTAGAAAACAGATGTAAGTAGCTTTTTGGCTTATAAATATGTTAATCCAAAATCCTCAAGGAAGCCCCCAAACCAAAGAGATGTTAAATTACAGTGAAATGAATGATACTGTGAATTAACAGTGAAAATATAACAAAATCCCTGTTTATTTCATGCCTCTGAGCAAAAAATTAATTAAATTCCAATTATATTTTAAGAGTTTATTTTGCTGTGGACCTAACTATGTTTTCACTCATTAAGATTCAATGTTATCTGATTATTAGGATGAATTTTTATATATTCCTATTCAAAATAAGTTTGAAGCCTTCAAGTATTTGATGCATTGGCTAGAACCTATGACTGATATGTCAAAGACTTCAGTTTTGACATCTTAGCCATGTATATGATCAGATGAAAGTAAAGAAATGTACTAAACACACAGATGTTAAACTGAGATTAAAACCACCAAAGGCTAGAGTGTTCAGATGATAACTATCTTTGTAAGAATCCCAAGAAAAGAAATGTCTACGTCAGAAAGATGGGTTTGATAAAACATAAATATGTAGTAAAACCAATTTGTGGGTTAATTTCAAAGAATTGTACTGTGAACTGAAAATTATCTGACATCTCTTACTTATTTGGTAATACATTTAGAAATAGTGATGACATAGAGTTTCTTATTAAATTCATATGTAAGCCAGGGTTTAATTTTTTTAATTTTATTTAATTTTTAATTTTGTTTTGGTTTTGTTAAGCAGCAGAGATGTTTATATTCTCTTCTATTTAGATTGTCATTCTTAGATAACTACTCAGATAAATGTACCAATAAAAAATGTCTGCTATTTAAGAAACTTTTTCCAGAAAGATATTTAAATCCCAATTTAGTACTAGAGAACTTGAGATTTGAAATACTTACTACATTTTCCTCCACTGATAAAATACTCATTGTATTGACTTTTTTAACCCATGAATTTCATGAGTATAACATGTTTCCTAGAATTAGAATTCTGGTTTTAATATCAAATTGTTTAATAACCTTGAACTATTTGTGTAATGTTAAAATATTCATTCAGATTTTTATGCCCAAAGAGATAGAGTGATATTTATGGTTTTATTTTTTTCCTTGATCATTGTAGGGTAAATGAGTTGGTCAGACTTTTCCCGCCATTAGCCTCTATCACAAGAGTCTGTGGTATTGCACCCATGATTGTAAATGTTTGGCCCAATGGATGTGCACTTGTGTAGGTGCACACATCTGGGCCAAAGAGAGAATAGATAAAAGGCTAGTGTCACTCTGGGGGGAGGAGAGTACAAAGAAGAAGAATATGAGAAGAACATACCTGTGAGGAGAGAGGAAAATGTAAGGGAGAATTAGAGTTCAAGAGAGAAACTTAAGTGGTTCTTTCATTGTTAACTGTTCTTTCCCTGCTGATCATTAAAAATTCTCTAAAGATAATTCTCAGGGTTATGACATTCTTTAGCCTATAGAAATGATAATGAACCTACCCAAATTGAGAATTTTACACAGCATTCACTCTCTTTTTATATTATTTTGTCAGCTGTTTGCACACCTTCATCAATTGGGAGTACATAGTCACACCCTGTCTGCTCATACTGCAGTCACCATCACCAGTGCACCCATGCAGGAATCATATCTGAATCCTTTTAATTGGGATTTTCATCTTCTTTTATTAGTGAAAACCATCTAGGGTTTTGTTAACTTTGTTATCCTTTTGAAGAACCAGCTCCTGGTTTCACTGAGTTTTTTTTTTGTTTTTTTTTTTTTTTTTTTTGTTTGTTTTTTTTTTTTTTTTTTTTTTTTTTTTTTTTTTTTTTTTTTTTTTTTTTTTTTTTTTTTTTTTTTTTTTTTTTTTTTGGACTGACTTTATTTTCTGTTTCAATTATTTCTACTCTAATTTTTATCATGTCCTTTCTGTTCCTTTTTGTTTTAATTTTTTTCTTTTCCAATTCTTTCAGTTTTACAGCTACATTGCTTATTTGAGATTTTTTCCTTTTTCTTCTTTTAAATGATTTTGAGCATCCAATAGAATCTGGTAGCTTTTCTCCTCTATTTTCTTCCCCTTCTCTATATTTTCCCCTGCCCCTTTCTCTATTTTCTTTCCCTGCCCCCATTCTCTATTTTCTTTACTCTCAAGATACTTTTTAAAAGTTTCTTCTTTGATTTCTTCATTAACCCACAATTTTTATAGAAAATATTTTGTTTAGTTTCCATATGCTTTGGTTTTTCCCAGCATTCCTTTTGTGGGTAACTTTTCTAACTTTGTTCCACTGTTATCAGAGAAGACATCCATAACTGCTCAGCAATGGTCACCCGGACTGCTATCTCCAGTGTGGGGACCAGGTTGCTTGGAGCTGTACACTGGGAAGAGAACTTTTCCACTTGTTCTATACACTGCCCAAATCTCTGTGACTGAGTCTGGGTCGGCTTTGTGAGTGTAGTGCCACCACCAATTTCTCCTTCCATTGATCTTTCCAAAGGAAAGAGAAGGCATGCCCATTATTCTTGACCCCAGCACTCTTCACACACACTGGAATACATTGGAACTCCCTAAATATGAACACTTGTCCATGGCATTCCTTTCCCAAAATGTTCATCTAGCAATATTCACCATGCTGACCAGCCCCCAGTCCCTTATACCCTTGTCTGTGATCTCCATTGCCTCTTCAACCACCTTCCCACAGCAGGCAAAAAAGACATTCAGGAGAGTCCTATGTCTCTGTGACCAGATCTCCCGATTTTCCTTTGAGCTGATTTGATTCTAGTTCTAATTTATTTATAGTTTTGTTTAGGAGAGAGTGATCCAAACCTCCTTATTCCATCATGTTGTGGGTGGAGTCCCTCAAGTATCGAGTTTTAGAAGAGATCTGTGGTTGAATTCCACTTTTGTAATATCACTAGGCAAATAATTGGTATAATAATGCTACTAATCTTATAAGCTGGGTTGAAAGATGAGTTGAGCTCATGCATATAAGTTACTTGACAGCTTAAAACACAATAATTTATAGCAATCACTAGTATCAATAAGAGAATGACTTTCTGTTCTAAGTCAGTCTGATTTGAGAAGGGATTTTCCAGCTATGGGGGACAATTAATTTTCAGTATGCTATGATACTATTTGCAGTATGCTATGATATGCTCAACTTTCTCTATATATGAACTGAGGCATCCGGAAAACTCTTGCTACAAGTTGCCTTTGACTGTCCATTTAAGGTAAATATTATGAGTTTAAAATTTTTAGTATCATATAGATGTGATTGGAATTTATTAGCTAATGAACTTCAAACAATAATCCATGATGCTAAAAAGTGAGGTAGGAGATATGTAGTGAAATAATCACTACTTGAGAACTGAAAATCCTTAAAGATAAAATGTAGTGTGAAGACCTAGAAGTCTTAATTTCCCTAGCTATATTAGTCATCATCTAGCTCTCATCTATCTTAATAGTCATCTCTTAGTGAACTTGATCACATCAGGGATCCTTATTTGCATAGTATCTGTTCATTGTTTCAATTGTTTCTTGTGAGATTTTGTTTTGTGTGGTGACTTCAAAATTCTTAATGAGTGGCATTTTAGGTAGTTAATTAAAGCATTTTAAAATTAACTTCTGCTGATATATATATATATATATATAAATATTAGTCTTTATCAATAGTCGTAGAAATATTTTGAAATGTTTTCCTTTAACATTTTAGGAATTTTCATAAAGTTTTTAGACCTGACAGATAAAATGGTATGAAAAAACCTGAAGCTGAAATTCTTGGTTTCTAATGACTGTTTTACATTTCTCAGGAAACATATCACTTATATTTGAGAGATTTAGGGAGAGGACAACTATTGTTGGTACACTAAAATAACTAAATGTATAATCTGTATCAATCAAAACTTACTTTGATAAGTATAATATTACATTACCAAAGGATGAAGAAAAACTTGGAAAAAATGTAAATTATCTCTATTATCTTTTAACTAACACTATCTAAATTTGTTGTCACTATTGACATGTTGTCTCAGTCTAAAGACTGGCACACAGCTGGGAAAACTGGATCAAAACATGCTAAAAAAATGGACCAGGACAACACCCTCACACTCTACAAAAATTAACTCAAAATGGATAAAGGACTTGGAAGTGAGACCTGCAACCATAAAATACATAGAAGAAAACTTGGGTAAAACCCTTCATGAATTTCACCTCAGAAATCCATTTGGGAAACAACTATGGCTGGCAAAAAAATGAAGGAAAACGAACAGCTGGGACTATATAAAACTAAGAAGTTTCTGTTCAGCCAAAGAGACAATAAACAAAACAAAAAGAAGCCCAACAGACTGGGAGAAAATTTTTGCCCTCCAGACAAGTGGCAAGGGTCTGATAACAAAATCCACAAAGAGCTCCTACAGCTCAACAGAAACAAAGCAAAAAGCCCAGTCAAAAAATGGGGAAAACTAAAAAGATACTTCACCAAAGAGTAGATACAGATGGCTAATAGGCATATGAAAAAATGCTCCATATCACTAAAAAATCATATACATGATGGAATACCATGCATCAATAAAGGAGGACTAACACATGTCATTCGCAGCAACATGGATGGAACTAGAAGGACTCATGTTAGCAGAAACAAGACAAATGATATGATGAATATAGGGATGGATATAGGGATATATCCATGATGGATATATGATGGATATAGGGAAAAACAAACAAATGAATAAGAAAAATTAGAAACAACCAATGGAACTGAACAATGGAGCGAGAAAGGAGGAGGAGGAAAAAGGTGGGGAGGTGAAGAGCACAAAAGATCAGGATGGTTAACAGGTGTAGCCCCAGGGTACACAATAATGCAATAATATAATATAAATATAAATACACGTATATATGCAAATTAAAAAAATAATTTAAATTATAAAAAAAGAACAACCATCACAGAGATAGTTGACATTCTCTGTGGATATCTCTTCTACCCTATTCCTCATTATACATTCCCAGAAATAATAATTAATACACTGGATCTGATGTTTGCCATGCCAGTGGTATTTGAAACTTAAATCACACATCAGTAAATACTATATTATTTTGCATGGTTTATAATTTTGTAATTATGGTATTGTAATACATATATCTGTCTATGTAATTTGTTTTCTTCCTACAAAAGATTTTTAATTATTAAAAAAAAATAAAGACTGGCACACAGATAATCCTTTGACATAAATTTAGGAAATAGAATTAGAAATAGGTCACTAGTAGATATTATATTGCTGTTAAAGTAAAAAATGAAACAAAAATGAAAACTTACAAATTGTAATTACAATAGTACGAGGAGTTTCAATTTAGAAACTTTTTGGAACACGCAGAAACAGAATTCTAAAAACTATATAAACTTGCACTATTTTGTCTCCTGTTAGTAGAATAAAGTTTCATCACAGGATAGGTTATATCATTTATTTCCCTTTAGTTTATCTTCTTCATATGATTGAGAATCTTAAGTTGAAGAGTCACTTCTCTTCATATAATCTGTACTAAAATCCAGGTACTACATCACTTTAACATTCTTTACATATATTTTATATTTATTTATCTATTAATTTATTAATATATTTATATATTTATATTAGACTAGGTCTTGCTATGTTGCCCAGGGTTGTCTCAAACCTGAGACGCAAGTGATCCCAGCCTCAGTCTCAGCCTCCCAGGTTACTGAGATTAAAGGTGCATGCCACCACGCCCGACTCTTTACATATGTTTAATGTAAACTATTTGAAGGCAGTTCAAGCATTTCTTAGAATGTGATAGAGAATCGTCAACCTTTTCTTCATAATACATGTGATTTGATTTGAAGATTTTCTGAGTAACCATTTGCTTTCTTTCCTTTGCCAAAATAGCTCTAACTAGGACCATTCTGCATCATCTTTTTTCATTTGAGTTACTCTCTAGATCTTCTGAAGTTTCATTATATCTTGGAAACTCCTTCTGAATGAAAAAGGACTAAATACATAATCTTGATATAGCAACGCCCATATTTATTGTTTTGTTTTTATATTTTATTGTTTGTTACTTTAAAAACTATTTCTTTATAAATAAAAAAAGATACAGAGCTTTCTGTTCTTGCTTTGATATTTATTAAATTTCTTAATAACCTTAAATTACCCTGGATACAATTCTAATTCTTAATTTTTTTTTTACTGTATCTTCAATTTAAATACCCAGTGGCATTTCTCATAAAAAGAATTAAGGGAGAGGGAAAACTTGAAATTTTAGTTCTCCAAATAATTTCCTTTTACCTAGAATGAATAAAATTAAGCTTAACTCGATCCCTGCTATGCTCAGACCAGTTACTTCAAATTTTTATGCTAACGTTAAAGTAGACACATGACTTGGTTTCTCATTAGGAGGTTGTTTAAAGTTGTTTATCTTGTACCTGGAGTTGTTAAAATTAGTTATTAAATGGTACAATAAAAAGTACTAAGTATATAAAAGCTTTTTAAAAGCAATGATGGATGCTTCATTATTGTTAACTTGCTTAACACGTGCTAGTTTATGTTTTCTTTGACTGCTGATGTTATTGATGCCTGTGTTATGTAATAGACTAGTAATCAATCCCTATATATCCATTATTATCCTCAGCAATGAATTTTTAAAAATAATATATTGTCTGCTTCATCACTGAAAAATTACTTAACTTCAGGGAGGCAAGATTTCACATCTACAAAAATGAAGAGTGCGACAGACTTAAAAGTTATTGTGAAGCATAATAAAATAGGCGGCATTTGCGAAATTCCCAGTAGACGAAAGGTACTCTTTGGCAAGAGAACTGTTTGCAGTAAAAGTTTGCTTTTATGTTGCTAAATGAAATGAAAGAGGATGGGGAGGAGGAAAAAAAGGGAAAATTAGGCAGATGCTAGGGGTTAATTACATTTGTTGTCTTTGATCATCTCTTCTTTTCAGCAGCACTTCAAATTCAGAACCTCAGTTCTTTCCCCCAAATCATGCCTTTTCTAGCCTCACTATTTTTCTTTGATGGGGAGAATGGAGTCTTGGGTTAGTGGCAAATGTTTCTTAAGGACATATCAATTTGAACAGTTTCTAAGGGGGATTGTCAGTGATATAATTATTAAAAGATGTGATGGGAGAGCCAGAACTGGGGAGTATGTTTAGGATGATTTTAGAATAGTAATGGTGAGTGAATTAAACATGTAACTGGCATGGATGTCGCCCATGAACTTGGATATTCATAGTCATTTTCAATTTCTTCCTTTTCCATATTATGGATCTGGACCCATTAGTGTGTCATTAAGTAAATTTAGTGGGTTATAATCAGAAATTTCCCTTCCCAATAAATACAATCAAGTAGAAATATTATAGGGTTAATGTTTGTTCTAGCTGTGCAGGTGTGGGTGTGATTAAAAATCATATGAGGCATTTATAACAACACATTTGGTTAAGTAAAGCATTTAAAATGCAGACAGATATCAACATTTTGGCTTGTAGTTTTAGTGCTTTTCAATATTTTGTTTGAATAAATCAGTCAATCACTGACTTGTTCAATGACTTCTATCCATTCCTATTAGTGTTCTCACTGACGACTTGCGGAAACAAAAATGGATATTCTTTACAGAAGTGGAAGCCTTTATCATCAACCAACTATGAAACAAAATATAGAGACTTATTCAGGAATATAAAAAGTCATTCATTTTAATATAACAGATAGGAACAGAAAGTTTAATATAACAGATAGGAACAGATAGGTTTGATGAGCTGACAGCTATGGTCTGAGATGAGTACCTTGGATAGCTCCAACAAAAATGAATTTTGGGTTTTGGCCAAACTGAAACTAAGGCTATTTTTATTTGATGTCAGCTTAGATGCACAGATAGTATGCTCTTCAAGGTAGACCCTGTTCATGTTAGTAAGATAGAACACATTTATGTACTTTGTTTTCATCTCTGAAGTCACCTTTGATTTACTGTCTATAAATGGTAATCTGTATTTTGTAATTCAAACGTCCAAGATGATATTTTAATACATTGTTAGATAGCTAGAGATGCTGATATCATCTAGCAAGTTCCTTGAATATATCTTTAAAAGTTCTCTCCCTTCTGAAGTACAAAGTCTGTGCCTGGGTACCTCCCTGCCTTGCATAGGAGCTATAAGTAGTCTCAGTTCTGTCAATTACAAGCTGTGCAACTTTGAGTTACTTATTTAAGTTACTTGAATCTTAGCATTTTCAGCTATAAACTAGAGCTATTAGCATTTTTTAAAATTTGTATTTTGCAGGTAAAAAGTGAAATCATGCATGTAAGAGTGGTTAATAAAGGCTAAAGATGCTCAGAACAAAATTGCATCAACTCATCCATATATTTAAATTTTTTGCAGCTTATTATGGAAATAAGTTTTTTTCTACAAGATAAATTTAGGATTATTAAGTAAAATGGGGTAAGATTCTGAAACTGAAAGTTTTTGTTATTTTTTATTTTCCATGGCTTCTTTCTAGAAGCTTTATTACAGAGACATCTCCATAAAAAGGGAAAGGTATCATGTCTCTTGCCTCCACTTCATGAGGGGTGTAACTGAGTGCTCAGCAAATAAGTGGCATCAGAAAAAAGAGGCAGAGTATTTGCTTCTGTGACCTGACCTAAACTCTGGAAATGCTGGGAAGGAGACCTGGAAGAATGCAATGGAAGAGAGGCAGGTAGACATACTTGAAAGAGATATATAGATGTGACATGTGCAGAGACTGCCAGTGGTGGTTGTTACCTTGATTTATACTTTGATTTTTCTCTTTTCATGCAATATTTGCCTGATCCTTCTCACCTCCTTTTGGTTCCCCACCAGAAGATGCCTTATACTTGTAATAAGTCTTTGGGTTTCACTGGCCTCACTTCCAGTCAAACCTGTGTGGTTAGGAATTTACCCATGAAAAGATGGGTGAATTGAGATATTATTGGCAAAAAATATATACATTTTTTTCTCTCTTTGTGCAAACTAGTCTACTAGGAATCATTCATACTAAGACACTAAGAGTTTCCTTTGATTTTGCATTCACAGATGGCCAGAGCCTTTTAGACTGGGCAAGTCTGAAATTTGGGGGTGCCTCTGGGTTGGATGTCAACAGCTTTACTGTATTTCCAAGTGGAAAACAAACTATGAGATAACCTCATTCTCACATTTGGAAAATTATTTCCACAAGAGTTAGGGATAAGTGGTGAGTGGAAGTTAGACATTATTATCTCCATCTGGTCATGTATCTCATTCTAGAATCTTTTTCTAGCTGCTATTGCTCATCCTTTAGACTGTTCTGTTGACTTTTACATGCTTTCCTTCATCTTAAACTCAAATGAGTGTTTTCTTTAATTCTCTTGCCAATTTTCAAAGACCAGTATACCAGTGATCCTAGTTTGATTCTTTTTATGCTTTTCCATCATTATATATTGTTTTGGGAATTCTTCCTCCTAATTATCCTACATGATGTCCATATGAGGAGATGCTTGGTTCAGAAAGCAGGGTCCATGACCTCTGGGAGGAGTTTCATTAGAGCTATCCTTTAGCATCACATGGCAAGTATCTCCAGGTGAATTTTCTCGTAAGGTAGAGGCATTTAGTTATATTCAAAAGGAAATTTTAATATAAAAGGGGAAGAGAAGTACGCAATACTTGTACAGACACAAGCAGGCAGATAGAGCTGTACCTGAAAGGGACAGGTTTGTTAGAGTCCTGTATAGTCACAGGTGGGCAGTCTTGGGAGGAGAACTGCCTCTGCTGCTTTTTAAAGGGAGTAGGTTGATGAAGAGAAACACCTGAATGGTCACAGATGGGCAGGAGAGTTGCAATGATGCCAGGGTAGAAATTGTTCTGATAAAGTCTTCCTTTTGGGAGGTATTTGTTCTTTTTTGGGATTGTTAACTGCTTTTATATTAATTATTTCCAGGGTTGACGCCTAAAGATTTTTTTCTATATTTGATTTGACCAGGTGGATTTGAATCAGAATCCCCCCCCCTCCCTCCAACTCCTGCCCTCACCCCCCTGCAGTGGTCCTCAATCTCTAACCTCTGGACTGGGCCTCAGTATGGGCTCTGGATACTTTCCTTTTCTACAGCTTGCTAATTGATATGTTAATAATTTCTAATCCCACCTCCAGTTTCTTGTCCTGTAATTCCTTCTTCCAATTTTTTAATCTCACCCTCCATCACTAAGGAACACTAAAGGTATCTCTTGTCTAACATCATAATATCAGTCTTATGGGGTTTGAGGACAAAAGCTCAACTTGATTTACTTTAATGTCCATAATCTCTTTACTAGTAGTCAAGCTCTGAGGTGCTGCTCAGCTATTCTATACTTCTATACTATACCCTGATATCTCTGTTAGGTGAGTAGGTAATTTATTTAAAACATAGCTCTTCTTTTCTACAACATAACTGATATCCTCAGAAGTATCTGGATTTGGGGGTTTAAGTTATCTTAATCAGATCAGGTAGTATTTGTGTGATTAAATATTTCAAAACATATCAAATTAGTGAAATTAATTGAAGTTGTTTTAATACATTAAGATACCTTATGGGTCTCATGCATTCCTTTCTCTGAAAAAAGTATTTCCTTGTTTATTTTGATACTGACTCTTATTCCTAATAAGGCATTAGAGAGCCAGATTCATATCTGTTCTATGGTTTCTGGCATTTTCTGCTTGTTTTTTACCAAGAAACTATTATAATTTTCTTTTGCAGCTTTTAACACTTAAGGACAAAGATACTGATAAGGTTTCCAAAAACTGTAAAACTTCATTTTGTAATGGGCATATGGGACTTGGAAATGCTAATTTTTGGTGGATAAACAGAAACTATAGGGGATGTACCAACAGTCAGAAATTCTGCTGTTGCAAATAAAAATGTGCAACAGGGGAGAATATGAGAGAAAATACTAAGAAGTTTGATAAGAAGCTGAAAGATGAACTTAGTGAGGTCTTTTTTTGTGAGAAAATATGGTTTAGACCACAGGCATTCCATATTACAGAATTTTGTTTCCACTCAGAGAAAGAAAAATATAATCTTCAGGATTCAGCCACCTCCTAATTGAATTCTTATTTCTATGAATAATTAAGCAAATGATAATTCTTCTTCAACCTTCTCTCTTAGTATTTATCTCTTCTTGAATCTGTCCCACAGGGAAGAGAGGAATATTTTCCTGTCCTCAGATGCTGGGAGACAGTTTTATTTGATGTCTGGGCCTTGGGTTTTCACAGCTGCAATCATTACGCTCATCTCTGAGATCTCTTGGGGCGGTATGTGTTTATGCCCTGTGAGTCAGGCTTTGTATCCTAGTTAGATTATTTTCCTATAATCCTGAAGCCTCTTTCAGTTGGATGATGATATTGGCCATTTCATGGACATGGATATGAATTTTTCATATGGTCCTTCACATCACAATTAGGTATATAGGAACCAAGACAATCTGAGACCACCTATAGGGCCAATACTTTTATCTTACCCACCACTGCTAATCTAATGCTTGAGCCTCTCTCAAAAGTTTGTAGCCAGAATCAAGCACCTGGAGAATTCTTCTGTTCTTATATATTCTCTAAGCCATCTATGATTTTTGTTAACTCAACTTCATCTAGGATGTAAATTAATGTAAGTGTTCTGGATTGGGAAGAGATAGGAATCGTATCTTATCCATCATTAATTGCCTTTCTTCAAGCTGAGATTTTTCTAGTCCCACATCATGTTTTAACCTCTCTATATGGGAAAATTGTTCTTATTTTATTGTGCATTCCCCTCCCATTTTGGTTTATGATACAAACTCTATAATCTAAGTCTTCCAGCTTTAAATATTCCATATGAAAAACATGCTTTCAGAATTCAAAAATACCCCTTTCCTTCTCAAGGAATTGGTCACCTGATCACATCACTGCATAAACTTGACTAGTTACAAGAATTATATAACTTAATAGAATCAAAAACAGTACAGGTACCTAACCAACGAATGACCTACTTTATGGATTACACAAATGCAATACATACAATGCTCTAGGTAGTGTTCTATAGTGAAATTTCAATGACAGTTAAGAATTGATTTTGATATAAATTTGGTTTTCCAACCAACTACTCCCAATTAATGGTACAATTGGACTAGTTTTTAAACAGGTTTGAACTCAAAAATTGAAACTAAGGAAAAGGAAATTATCTTTGTAACAAGATAATTCCAAAGGAAGGAGGAGGTTCCACTGCACCACCCTGAGGAAGGGTGGAACTGAGCTGCAAGGAGAAGTGAGGGGAGACTGGGAGAAGGAAAAGGAAATGAAGACCTGCAGAAGGCACTTGGAGTAGAGACCTGTGAAGAGCTGCACTTGCTTGCTGCTATGGACTGATAGCAGAGACCTGGGCAACAATGGAAGGAAACACTTGAAACACACAAGGGTGAGAGACCTGTGGGGAGGCTGACAATGGCAGCTTTGATTTTGATTTTGCTCTTTTCCTTCCATAGTTACCTGGCCCCTTCTGCCCCTTTCCTATGGGTCCTCACCAGAAGGCACTTGGACTTTGGCAGGCTTTCAGGCCTCAGTGGCCTTACTTTAGGCTAACTTTGTTTTTCTGGGCATTTAGCACATGGGGGTGTGTAACTTTGGCCACTTGTTTTAGAAACTCCATTCTTTCTCTTTATTGGACACTAATAGTTTCAAAGTTATTTTCTAGCGAAAGGGTTATATCTTTTGTCTTTGTGCAGCAAATGGCAGGTTTGGGGTTAAAAAAACCCCTTTAAAGCAGGCAGGTTTGGGGGTCCCGAGAGCTCCTTTACCCTGATTTATAGCATTGTAAAATCCTTGGCATTTAATTTATTAATTTAAAATTTGTGAAATGAGAATGTGGTATGGAATTCCACGAGGTTGTTTGTAATTTTGCATAGGCGTGATGTGGAAAGCGCCAATTATGTGACTAGGTAGGAATAAATTGCTTATACAATTAATGGAATGTACATTAAAAAATAATTAACATTGGTATCACAATACAGTTTTTTGTTGTTGATATTGTTATGTATTCTCACATTTGGTGTTTGAGGGACTTAATGGAGCACTAACTATTTATACTTCTTGACACAGATCTAGTGTCCTAGACCTGTTTCTATTTTAACTGCTGCTCTAATCTGTGAAATAGCTAGATAATTTTCTCCTTTTTGATTCAGTTTAGTAAGATCATAATAAAAATAAAAGGAAATTCTTTCTTTATTAGAACTAATTGACACTAGAAAATGCATTAAATACTTGGATATAATGTTTGAAAATAATTAAAAGGAAATTATTATCATATTAATATATTTCTGTAACAATCCTCTTTGATTATCCTTAACTTAATTACTACTCTTGATGGTGTATTAAATATACACTCACAAGATGTGATAATATTCACCTAAAGTTTGTTTCCATTATCTTCTTATCCACTAAATTTTTGCTAATTAAACTTTTTATTTCATTTTCATTACCCAGACATAAAAATAATTTCAGATTATTATACCAAGCATCCAATTAAAATATAAGAATTCTTGAATTATGATATATTTAAAATACCTTTACAGATCTTCCAAACTAATTACTTGATCCTGTCTACAACTATAAACTGATTTCAATATCTAAACCATAATTAATAATTTCTTTATTCTCCAAAATTTAATTTTCCTCCATATTCCATGCAATTAAATCTAAAGGAAGAAGTACTACTTTTGCTTTTGATTTTAGTCACCAAATTGAAACTTTCATACTATATATTAGTATAGAGCTCTCATCAATACAGCTAACCATGAAAAACAACATTGGTCAATATTTTAGCAGAATATCACTCAAAAGACAAGAATTAAATTTGAGTGTGTGAAATTTGAGTGTAAGAATTAAATTTGTGTGTCCTGGCATTCTTGGAAACAATCTCGTCATTTGGAATTGTGGGGATTTTGCTTGTTTTGTTTAGCAGTTCTGTTCTCCTGCTCCCCTGCTCATCTTACATATATCACATGTTTTCAAAATTTAATTAAGAAATGTAATATAAAGCAGAAGCGTATGTAGTGTCTATAGGTAGAGTTTTAAAAAATTATTAAATATGTACCATCCAGGGAAAGATTAAGAACATTAGCAGTATCTTAGAAATCTGTGTTTTCTCGTAATTGTCTCCTCTTTCCAATGTCCAGCGTGCCATTGCTTGCTGATACAAATTCCTGTTTTTTTTTTTTTTTGCTATGTATTTATGTAGACCCAAACAATTCAGTATGAAATTGTGTTGTAGAATTGTCCAAATTGACTTTCTACCACCTCCCCCCCCAATGCAACAAGTATGAAACTGTGTGTGTGTTTGGGGGGGGGGTGGCAGGGGAGAGAGAGAATACTAAGACTAACATTGCTAGATAAATGTCCCAAGAAGAAAGTTTAATATAAATTCAACTGCTTTGACATTATAAAACACTCCTTCATCTATAGCGAGCAAGGTAATATGTGAGTTTTGGGATGATGGAGGCAGAGTTTGTCATACTTAAGTTTTATCTTAAAATGACTTTAAATTGTGAATCAAATTATCATATAATACATATCACCTCCAGATATCTACTTTTCACTGCAAATGTACGTGCATATATGTATGTGTGCATATATGCACAACTGTATGCATACATGTATGTGCAATATGCATGTATGTGTATGTGTCCATGTATAAACACACACATAACACAAGTGTAACATTGCAGACAGAAGTGGAGGTGATATTTAATTCTAATTTACCCTAAATTTTGGAGATCTGTTTAAAATGACCTGGGAATTCTGATGTTTAAATGCTTCTTGTGATGGGGATTAAACTAATTACTCTATATGAAATCTTAAATTTTTGAACAGTGTTCATTGCTAAAAATTTCCTTCTTTTAATAACCCAGAGTTGACTTTTCATTTAATCTAGTATTATTTTCCAAAAACTTTAACACCATCCTCTATTAGGAGCTATATAAGAAAATGTCTTAAAATATTGAATAAAAAGAAAATTATTATTGAAGATACTGTTTTTAATTCAATATTTATTTAACATTTTATCTAGTTCTACTAAGTTGATAGCAAAGAAAATGCCAAAAAAAAAACACTTGATATAATTCCATTGAGGAAAAAAAAACAAAACAAAAATGATGTAAAGTCAGGAATATATGAGAAGTTCTACAGAATACTATCAATCTTTCTGCTTGAGTACTTGGTTATATTAATCAATAAATTAATAATTATATATGGTATCCTTCCAATGGATTTGAAATTTCATTTGCCTTTTTTGTTTGCTTCCTAAATTTATTTTAATTTTAGCTTTTTATTTAAGAAGACCTCTTTCAGTGAAATCTAACATAGAACCTATTGATAGAGGCTGAGGGTGGAATTTCTCTAGGAGAAGCAGAAGGAGAACCTTCAAACTACTAAAGAAAATGATAGTAGCCTAAAAGAAAATGATAACAGTCTAAAACTTGGAAGAGTTGTTTCAGGATCATAGAGACCTAGTCTACTTTTTCCTGACAGTAAAAATCAGATACATTGATGAACTTATGGTTATGATTCTGAAAACTTCAGTCTGATGCCCTCAGCATTCCTATGGGCCAGAAAACTCCAGCTCCTATGTATTAATATAATATGTCCTTTCCATTTACGCATTGTGGAAATTTCCTGCCTTGCTTTCAATCCAAACTATTTTTCTTAAATATCTATGCTTGCATTTTTAATCAATATAAATCCTAAAATTATATTGTTTACCCCCATGTGATTGAAATGGAGGGAGGGTCTCCACTTGTGTGATTAGTTTGTTACATTTCAAAGAAATGGTGACATAATTATTTTCACTTACACATTTTGTCTGAGGAAAACTCAAATTCTGTCCACTTATTTCCCCTTTCAAATAATCTATAGTCTCACAACTTTAAAGAGATGGACTAGAATTTTGCTAAAATTAAGGTTTTGTAGGTTATGGCTTTCCCCTTATAAACTGGTCTAATAAAGTCATCCAAGAATCAGATTTGTATAATTTGTTTCAGTGAATTTATGCAGGTTCCTAATAGTCATGGTTTGGGATTGGGCTTTAGGGAGGTAATTCTCCCTTGAGAACTTTAATATGAACTTGGATCATGGCTACGTCCCAGATGGAGAGCAAAGTAGAATCATCTAAGCAGAATTATCTAATAAATTCAGTATGAAATGTGGTTGTAGAATTGTCTAAATTGACTTTCTGGGCTGTCCAGATGATTGCTCAAGCCTCTGAATTATTGACAGTTTAGATGTGAATTTATGATAATAGCATATTTTATTGCCTATTTCTGAGAGATTAAAGGACTGACTTTACTGCATAGATATGCATCAGATATTATCTCTTTTGATGACCTTAGGGGCCAGTTCTGACCAAACTGAATTGATCACAAATCTCAAAGAATAAAGGAAAGATTAAGCAAAGGGAATCATTTCTATTATTTACTGAAATAGTACAGAAATATTTATGAACACAAATTTCTCATGCACTTTTTTCCAAGGGGTTAATAAATTGCAATATCAACAATTTTTTATACAGTGAACTCCTGGGAAACTTCTAATATTTATGTCATGTTCAATAAAAAATACACTTTCTCACATGGATTATTATTGCCAATATATCAATCATTATTCCTAGCTTCAAGCTCTCTTATTATACCAGCTTTCAAAAGTCTGGGAAACACAGGGTACTCCAGAGAATTTTAAATGAATGATATATTTTATTCATATTTAATAGCCTTCGTATTTGTATAGATACAGTTCATGCAGTTTTAACAAGAGCAGAAATATATACCCCCTCTTTTTTCTACACCTTCATATAAACTCCCCATATACTCTAGATTCCTGGGTAACCAATTAGTATTATCAAGCATGTCAGTCTCTTTCTTTCAAAATTTCTTATTGCAAGTTCCTGCAAAATCACTTTCAGTTCATCTTTCTTGATAAATTGCTAAAGGATAATTTTTAAATGCTCTGAAGTTTTGATTTCTAAAAGACATTTGCCAAAAACAAAATCTGTTTTGATCTTCAATCAAGGAATGGAGGAGCCAGCCTCCACCTACGGTTCATCTCCTCCAATTGGATGCCAACCCTTTCCAGAACTCCCCATGGAGGTTCCTAGTGAAACCTGCCTCTGCCTGCTTGTGCTCTGTGGGTACCCACTAGCCTGAAAGATGCCAAGAAATGAGGCACTAATCATCCTTCCAGTCCTCCTCCTAAAAGGGTTCAACATTATCCAGACAGCTGCAGAGCCCTTCTGGCTACTAGTTTTATTTTCATCTTCACAATTTTCAGAGAATTTCCTTTGCTTTAAAAGACTTCATAATGTGTATTTGAATGTAAGAATTTTGAAGTTAGTTCCTTCTTAGAGTGTGTTCTAATACTGAATTTTGTTTGAACTCAGGCATGGTGAAAGAAAGAATGTGAATTAGCTTCCATTTCTTTTATTTCCAAATACCATAAGAAATTGAGTCGGCTCATTTCAATGATGTTAATGGTTCAACTTATTTACTAAGAAGTAAAATGTTTTCTGAAGACAATTTTTCTTATTCACTTTATTCTGGGAAAATAATTTTTTCTGTTTTGGCTAGCTACTTATGGAACATCCAAAAACCATCCTTTACAATTTTGTGCACATTTCCAAAGGATTTCTTTCTTTTGCTACATAATCTTGTGGAATTTAGTAGAATCATATCTAATATTAGGCATGTTTACTAGCTGGTTGGTCTCTTCTCTGGAGAGACCGGCACCAGACTGGTTTAGTTTGGGAATGTTATCATTTGTTAATAATGTGTTTAAGTTTTTCTCACATGATTTAAGAAGGTAATTATAACATATCATCTTGGGGTAATAAAAATGTACAATACACATCAAGTAAAGTTTTATTCAAGCCTTTAGCAGCTGAATTCTTTCCAGATCTTTTTAGGGGAAATTTTCACCCCCAGGGATTGGGGAACTTGGCATGGAACATCCATTAAGTGTAACAAGGGCTTGATTCCCAGTGCAAAGCAATGAGAGCTTGCCCTTCAAAAATTCCCTTTGATTTCACTTCAACAGATCAAAAAAATTTCTGGGCTTTGTGTTTTAATCCTCAGTTTATGACTGGATAAGAAATGGCATCCATATTCTAGATAGTTGGTAGTAATCAGCTATTTTGTCCTTATGCACTTTGGATTCCAATGGAGGAAAACCCATTGATGTGTAAAGATAAATCAAGCATTAAATGAAAATATGACAACTGTTTCTTTTGGCAACTTAAGAAGGATTCCCCTGGGTTCACAGTAGCTCCCACCCCATGATTAGGTAGCGTTATTTCCCTTCCCAAAGATTGGGGGTAGGCTTGTGGGCAATGATGAGGTAAAAGGCCACAGTAAGGAAATGCCTGGGTTTCTACCAAAGCACATGTACATTCATTTTACATAAAAACATTGCTGTCAGCCTCTTTGTCAGCTATTTTGCAACACATCTAAATGCTGTTATTTACAGGGCCAATATGGGTATTTGCATCATTTATAAGGAGTAGTATTAAAATATTATAAATTCCAGTGACAATAATGAAATTTGGAAGGATTTATCCAAAGGAAGAAATGAGGAGAGTGATCTGTCTCTGTCTCCGTGGCTGAGAAGAAACACTTTACATCTTTACCTGAGAGTATGTTTCTAGAACTCTAATTTTTCTCTCTTAAGTTACAAATAAAAATAAGTGGCTCCAGGATTAGGGTTATAATGTAACTGAGATACCAGAACTTGGACAATAAGTGACTTTTAAAAAAAATTATCCAAAATGACTAGTTTTTATTGTTTCAAGAAAAGTAAAGAAAAGGAGAGGACTCTTGTGTAGCCTCAAGTAGGCAGAAGGCTACTCCTGAAGAAACACCTGCACAGTTATAGGTGGGCAGGAGCACTCTTGTAATATGATATGAAAAATTTAAAAATAATTGTAGACTTCACATCCTTCTTTTGGTATGATTTGGGATTTTGCCAGTTTTGCTTCCTACAGATCTAGAACATCAGGGACTAGGAAAATTCTTAAAGCAGAGGAGTCAAGCACAGTCTTCTTTTTTCTTTGCCTTGCTATCTTTTCTGATCAGATTTATGTGCTATTTATTTTCTTTCCGAGGAAAGAGTAGCCAGTTGATGCCTCAACAGAGTGAAACAAAACAGTCATTTTTTTTTTTTTTAATGCAAAGGGACAAAAAACATCTTTTGGTAGTAGTGGGTGTGTTTACTAAGTTGTTTCTAAAGATAGCTTCATGTGCATGTATAGGTCCAAATTCATCAAAGTGTGTATGTCAAATGTGTGCAACTTATTGTATATTAAATTAAAATTATCTTCATAAAATTGAAAAAATATATACCTATATAGGAAAAATTCAAACATGTTGAAGGTTTTGCTTTAAGAATATTTTCCCTATTTTATTGATGTTTGACATTAAACCTTCAAAATATGCTTCTCTGGCTCAAAGGACTTATTTTATGTTAAAATGTAAACACACCTGCCATAGGGAGGAATAAAAAAAACTTCTATGCAATCACAATTTGACCATAAGGGGATTTATCCACTTCTTCTGAATCGGGATAATGTGTTAAAATTTCTTAAAACATGAGATCAAAGTTCTTTGTACTGAAAAGAGGGAATGTCAAGTTTGAAGCCCAGAGTTATGATTTTGCTGTGGTAGGACAGATCTGGGAAGACCTCTGCATAGCCAGAGGCAATGTAATTTGTCACCTAAGAAAGAGATAAAGGGGAAAGATATCCAGGGGATGCTATGTGAGAGATTAGCATCCTGATGCTGAAATTGGTTACATCCAGAATTTTGCCTAGAGCTGGTTTTAGGCATTAATTCAGATTCAGATATGAGTCTATTTTATGCTCACTATTTTGCTAGATACTTGGCCTGCATTGTCTATTTTGATCTTCACATATACAAAACAATGATATTGACATGATTAACCTAATGCTGGGGTTTAGAGATCAATGTCAGGTTACCTACTGTTGTATACCTTGATGTCAGTCTGTGTTTCTGAGCTTTTACTTGCTTGTCCACTGATAGAAATCCCATACTTTTTAATCTATGTTGTGTCCTATTTCAGATGTTAAAAGAACAACAAACTAACCAGATAAGTTAAGTTGCTTATATTTGAATTTCACCTAGTTTAATGCTATTTTAGCCTGAGTTAAAGGGAAATTGAGTAGCCAACTAGAGATGAGTTAGGAGGGAACCAGAGCCCACAGTGCTGTTTCAGAGTTGGCTAGTTCTCTACAGTTAGTGACTGAATTTTGATGTGACAAAAAGAGTGTGTTCAGTCCTCAGTCTCCTCACAACATGCTGATAAAGAAATATAAGCACACATTAAAGGATACCCAGTGTTATTTACCAAAAGGAGAAAGAAGGGGGACATGCTTGAAAAACACTCTTTCATTTATCCTATTGCTGGGAATCAAAGGAATTTGGAGTCAGAAGTTCAGTACTTTACACCATTTTCTTTTGGGGTTTCTGTGAGATGTAACTTAAACTAACTCTGATCAGAGAGCAATACGAGCCACTCTCAGGGTTTGTTACCTGCACAACTCCCTTAGTAATAGTTTCTAGAATTATGTGCAGGAAGGGCAGGCGACCTGGTGACCCTTAATAGTCTAGAGACTGGCTTCTGATCCTAAAGTATCCTTCTATAGTCTACCAGTCTCTGAGGTGCCTGATTTGAGAACTCTGATTGAAGAGCAGCAATTCCATTTACCCCAGAGAGTAATTGTTTTTTTTCCACCAGGTAGAGGAAAGTATAATGGTAATTGGAGTCATTCAGTGAGAATGCTAAAATGATTGTTACATGATCATTGATGAAGATGATAGTGAGGTCTGGCTGCATAGCTTTTAGAGTTCCTCTATGCTTTTGAGCACTTCTGGGCCACCTTACAATACAATGCAACTTACCTGTGTATGTCCATGTTGTGAATTAGAGACCCCATCTAAAATAAGAGTGTCGCTGAAGTCTCTATAAATGGTCTTTGAAGATATGCATGTATTCTAACTACTTTTGCTAGCATGGCAGATATATAAAGAACAACTCTGCAGAGGTTGTCTTGTACAGGAGAGGATGGAAGAAATATCAACACTTGAAATTTATCATGCCTTTGATGAAAGAACAAAGTAAGTTGTTTTGATTTATGTTTCTTTATATATGTGTATGTGTCTAGGTATGTATATATACACACAGACATATATACTTTAATTCAAATGGTATTCATGATATATTATGTTATTAGTAAAGTTTATCTCTAGTTTTGGAGAATTCAATTCAACATGTGAATATTTCACACTAACTAATGACTGCAATAGTGCAAAATGCGGTGGAGGCATGCAAAATTACTGAGGAAGAACCAGAAGCACTGAATTCTCCAACAGGTCTGGAAATGAACTAAATCACAATTATTGGCTCTATTACCAAATGCAGTTAGCTATTTGTAAAACAATTGTAAAGTGGTAGGTACAATTGTGTATTAACAGAGTCATTGTCAGGGACGAGGTAACACTAAGGGGGATGGTTGTGAGAGTCACCAGGATAAAGGTAGGGAAACTAGTGAGGAATTCAACATTGTAATCCAGGCAGGAGCTTACAGGACCTGAGTTATATAATTAATAATCTGATTGGAGGATGAGGTAGATTTGAATATTATTTGAAAATACTGAATGACACAAATGCAACTAATTGATATTGACAGTAAGAAAAAAGGATGTAAGACTTTTTGATTTCTAGGTGGTTGGGGGATTTATGAAGATGCAGTAAAAATGTAACATAAGAGGAGGAAAAAGAGCCTTAGAGGGATATGAATTTTGGAAATGTGTTCTGTGAGATTCCAGTGATGATCGAATGAATTTAGGAATTCTCATGGATACACACATGAAGTAACCCACTTGGTAGTGGCAACTTGAGTCTGGAATTGAGCTAGAGGTCTAGAATAGAAAGATAAGTTGGAAATTACCAAGACATGTGCACAGGCAGTTGATACCAGGAGAATGGATGAGATATTCCTTTGATAGTATAGAATGAAAGGACTCTGAAAATGGGTTATTTGTTGAATCTTTATGACAGACTCATGAAATATTTCAAATAAAGTTTAAGGGGAGGCTTTCCTATGTTCACTTATAAAAGAATCTGTAGGGGAAAACACCCATTGCAGTGCAAGCTCTTGTCTCACCAATCTAGTTCTTGATTGGTTCTAGCAGTTTCACATACCAGGCAGGTCAGGACTGGCTTGTAGGCAGGCCAGCACCCAACCCCCCTCAATATATTCATGCACTTTCTCTGTTGTTCTCTAGAGATGTGCTCTCCAACTTGGGGTGAGGCTACCCTTTAGCCTCTCTCCCAGACCCAGGTGTGCACACTTAGGTGTGTGCACACCCACTGAGCCACACAATCATGGGGAAGGCACAGTGCCACAGGTGCTCTTTATCAGGCTAATGGAGGAAAATGTCTGACTAACTCATTTACCCTACAGAAGCTCAAATCAGGGGAAACATGTTCAAAATGCTAATATGTGGATATACAGTCAGTTTCAATAAATCAGTTTCTGGGAAAGTGACCCTGAATTTTAAATAAGTACTTAGATGGGAGCTTTTACTCTGGTACTGCAGTCAGGTTTCTGTGTGTTTATGAACTGGTTTAGTTGAATCTAGGACAGAACCTTTGTATGTGGATAAGGTGGGGGGATTTCTGTAAGTTTTAGACACTGAGCAATCCCTTTTTAAGGATTTAGGAGCCTTAATATAGTAACTACCATACGTTTTTCTTTAAAGCATTTTCCCAAATGCTAATAGCTACCACCCCCATGTGAACTCATTAGAAGCAATGAGTTTTTCTTTGGTCAGCAGGAGATAAAATTCACTTGGTAAAGTTTGGTGTTATTGTGTAACTTTTAGGCACATCAGTAAAAGAGGGCAACAGGCAGGTCACCAGGACAGGACTATGGGTTAAATGGGAGGTGAGGGTGGGGGG
>PVHY01014125.1:0-39345 GCA_004024945.1 Uropsilus gracilis
CTCCGCTGGGTGAGGGCAGCGGGGTGTCCCTCCGCCCCTTGGCTCAGCCCGCCCCCCTGATTAGCATGCGGCTGCAGTCGCCCCCTCAAGTCCCTGGCCCCTGGCGCTGTGGCCACATTCCCCTGCCCTCTCCCTGCGCAGGCACACTAATAAGTTTACAAATGGTAGCCGGTGGCGCCGGTGGCAATAAAAGGCAGAAGCTCTACTCGGGTGCTTCAATGAGAGCATTTTCTCCCATAACAAGGGGCTGGATTCAGCTGCCTAGTGCCTTCTGAGCGGGGCGAGTTGCCAGAGTAACACAGGCCCAGTGCACACGTGGTGAGAGCCAGCAGGGCAAGGGCGCTGGGTCTGCTGTGGCCGCAGCCAGCAACTTCCACGCCCAGGCCCTGGAGCAGTCCGGGGCCCAGTCTGCCAGGCAGTGCCTCCCCCAGCCCAACTTTCCCATTGGGCAAGCCTGTTTCTTTCTGGTGGGTCATTAACCCTTAGCACTCAACTCTCAACCTTAGCACTCAACTCTCAACTCTCAACCTCTCAACTCTCAACTCTTAACCCTTAGCACTCACCTCTCCACCTTCCCCTGGTGGAGAAGGTGCCAGGCCCTAAGGTGACTGCGGGGTCCCAGAAGCTTGGTCACCTCCTGGCATAGTGGGCCCAGCACTGGCAGGAACAGCCTGAGCTACTGTAGGTTGGGATTCCCGTGCTCTCCGAACAAGAGACGGGCTTTCTGGGCGCTCCAAGGCTGGTAGGAATTCGGAACCCACTAGCCAGGACGACTAGTGTCCTTGAATGGTGCAGGACTAGAGGAGGGTTCCAGTTGTTACTGGATCTGATAGACTGAGACAGGAAGCCAACACCTTCACCCCTCAACCCCAAGACAGCTGCTGGCACTTCCCCCCACCCCCGCCCCACACACCAGCCCTCAGCCTAGCTTGGCCCAAACTTTTAGTCCTCAGTTTTCAGAAGTCCACACTTTACTCCAGAAAGAGAAGGCTGCCTCTCCATTCTGCTTTTCTCCTGTAAAGCATACGGGGCTTGCCTTACCTCCTCTTACGAGCTTCTCCTTGGGCACCAGGCTCATCCAGGCACCCAGAAGTAGTGTTCGGTAGCCTGAAGAAGCCAGGGTTCTGGGGAACCTGGAGCTGTGGGTGCTGGAAGTACCCTCAGCTCCTCCCTCCTCTCCCTCCTTCCCCAAGCTAAACTGAGCTGCCTTCCAAGAGACCATATGCCAAAAACCAAGGAGACTGGGTCCAAAAAGCAATGTTCCTGGTCAAGCAATCCCTAGGCCATTGCAGGAAGGCCAATAGACACTGTGCATATGCGCAGTACAGAGTCTACCTCATTGGTAACCAATAAAAGGGGTTTTGCCTGGGGGAAGGAGGAAGGGTGGGAGCACAGGTCCTGACCAGCGGGGTCCCTGACTGCATACAGACACCTCAGTCGTCAAGCATCCCACGAGGACAGCTTGGTGGTCTTAAATATATCAATTTCATATACCCACCTAGAATGGGGCCTGTGACCACACTGGAGACTCCCACTACCACCAAGCATGTGGTCTACTTCCCTGGAAGCCCATTCTGATCCCTCACTTGGCTCATTTTGAAGTATTATGACCAGGTGAAAGCATGATAACCTCAATTATGTTGAAGCAGTGACCTAAGGAATATAGCCTGGGGGTCTAGATAAATAGCCCATGACTGACTGACTCAGTTTACTGGTAGGCAGCCCAGTTTCTTCTTGAATCTTCCTCATTCTAGCTTTGCCACATCAGGCCATGTACTACCACCAATGCTAGCCCACCCGGAACACCAGTACATGTAAATTGTATATGAACCCTTAATTCCCTGTTGGGGGACTCAGCCTTTGGATATGAATCCGATGAGTCAGCACTGGTACTCACAAACCTGCTTCTTGCCAGCCCTGGTGTCCTTGCTCCCTGACTGCCTGGCCCAGGAACAATCCTTGTTCCCTGATTGCCAGCCCCCATAGTTGGAGCAATGGCCGGGTATGGTTCTCATTCCCTGATTGCCATGGCCGGGTACAGTTCCCATTCCCTGATTGCCATGGCTGGGTACAGTTCTCCTTTCGCTGATTTCGTTCCTTTCACTGATTTCGCTCCTTTCGCCTGCTTTCAATTTCTATATACATGTGGCCCCTCATAGCCAATCAGCATTGATTCCTGTCAGTTCTGCTTTCTAGAATCTCTCAAATGTATCCACATCCAAACATTTGTTTGAACCATGTACATCTCTCACACATGTCTGCAATAGCCTCATAGTCTTTCTACCTTGCCACTGGTATAAATCCCACAATTGCTTTCTGGTGCTGCAAGCCTATCTACAAGGCCTTCAAAATCTGATCTCTGCCCCTTTTCTGGCTGAGTCTTGCTGTTACATCACTACTTTTTGTGTGTTTGTTGAGGCTCTGCCCCCAAATCCACATACACTAACTCCCCTTTTTCCCCAGGCAGGCTCCTGTACATCCTTCTGGATTAAGCTCAGATGTCACCTCCTCCAGGAAGCCTGTCTTGATTTCTTGCCATCCATCATAGTCTGAGTTCAAACTCCTCAGACAGACTCATCTGTTCCCCAATTAGACTGTGAGTGTCTTAGGGGTAAAGCCTGGTTGCCTGACTTCTCAAAAAAACCTTACACCAGTAAGGTGTACGAATGATGAAAAGTGATTAAAAGTCAGATACAGATTTGATTCTCAGCTCTTCCATCTGAGGTCACTTAATTTTGCTGAGTCACAATTTCCTTATTAAAATGGACAAAACTAATATCTTAAAACTCTTAGAATTAAATGAATTAATATGTTTAAAAGGATTTAGCATAATGCCCAACACTAGGTAAGACAGACTCTTCTCTTTATTGCTTCTGTTTCTTTGGTATCCAGCACACCTGGCATATTCTAACCACTTAGTCATAATTGCTGAGTAAATGAATGTATGAGAGGAAGAACATGACATGTCCGTGTCTCCCCACCAGCCCTGGCTATTCTCCCTAGCCCAGCATTGTTTTGTTATAAATGGGTCACAAAGAACGGGGGACCCATTCCCAAGCCCCTCCCCAGACATACACAATGTAATGGAGGAGTATCAAGTCCTGATACAGGACCCGGTGAGAAGGCAGGAAAAGAACAGGAGAGGCAAGCCGGGCACAGTGGCATGCATCTATAATCCCAGCACTAAAGCTGAGGCCAGGGATCACTTGAGTCCATGGGTTTGAGATTATCCAGGACAACATAGCGAGACCTACTCTCTAAAAAGTAGCTGGGTATGGTGGCGCATACCTGTAATCCCAGCTACTTGGGAGGCTGAGGCTAGGGATCACTTGAGTCCCCGGGTTTGGGACTACCCCGTGCCACATAGTATGACCTAATCTCAAAACAAATGAAAAAACAGGAGAGGCAGCTGAGGTTCTCCAGGTCATTCTGGGCTTGGGGCAGGAAAGAAGAGTCCGGTGACGGGAGTGTTTTTCTGGAAGGCAGAATCTCAGGAGAGTCCGCCCCCAATCTCCTCATCCCTGAGCATGGGTGTGCTGCCTGTTTTCTGTGGGCTGCCAGCCCTTTCCTTGGGAGACACTTCACTGCTTTTGCCTTTGGGGCATGGAGATGCCTACAAGGAACTCCAGAAAGGCAAAGAACAGACTTCCAGCTTTCCTAAGACAGGGGGACCAGCCAGTGAACAGGAAGGCCAAGGTGGGGGGTGGGGGGGAAAGAACGGAAAAAGGCTTGAAGCCCAGGAAGGGCCACCAGGAATCAGATGCAGAACATCGAGGGGGAAGCCCACCACCGAAACCGTCTGAACTTCCAAGTCCAGGAGCTGATGACCTGTAGCAACCTGCAGCCTCCAGACTTGCTGGGCCCTGGGTCACTCCAGTTCTGCCCCAGAGCAGGGGACCTTATGCCCTATGCCACTCTCACCCTAGAGCTCACCCACCAGTGGGCTGAACAAGCTGACTCCTTTCCCGGGCTGGTTTGCAATTTTAATTTCTCACCTTCCTAAACAGCCAAGATTTATGGCACACTTGACAGAAATATTTAATTTTCCAAATGTCTATTATTCAAAGGCTGTGGAAATCTCCAGCCCTAACATTTCTGCATTAATATCCATCTAGCGCTGAGGCCAAATAAAGATCTTCCCAGAGGCGTGAAAGGGGGAGGAGGAGGAGGAAGAAATTCTGGACAGAGAGGAAGAGCCACGAGAAAATCTCCCACGAAGCTCATATCATCCCCACTACTCTTGGCTAAATCCAAATGGAAGCCCTTCTATTATTTTTGTTAACATAACTGAGCACTTACTATGTGCCCACTATCATGTAAGGCCATTTTTTTTTAGACTAGGTCTCGTTATGTTGCCCAGGGTAGTCCTGATCCCCGATCCCACAGACTCAAGCGATTCCCAACCTCAGCTTCCCAGATAGCTGGGATTACAGGTGCCCACCACTGCTCCCAGCTGCTTTTTTCGAGAAACAGGCCTCACTTTGTTGCCTGGGGTAGTCTCGAACCCACGAACTCAAGCAATCCCTGTCCTCTTGCCTCCCAGTGCTTGGATTACAGGCATGTGCCTCTGTGCCCAAACATGCAAGGTCATTTTAACTGCCATGCTCCTCTTTCACCTTCATAATCCTACAAGGTCACCCTATTTTTGAGATGTGGAAACTGAGGTACACAGTTCTCTAAGATCACCCAACTAGTCAGTGGAGGCGCTGAGGTCAGAACCCCAGTTTTACTCACCCTCACCCACAATCATAGTGTCTCTCCTATAAATGCGATGGAAATGCTCGCTTTCCTTCCAGTTCCCCAACTGTGCTAAATCCCATTTAACTCCCTACCTCCTTCAACAGATTCACTAATCAATTCACTGTGTACAAGGGTCCAGGGTCCTTGTTACACGTGGGGCACTGTGAGGGGACAGCATAACAACGATGAAGCAAGGCCTCTTGTCCACCAAGCTCTGAAAGTCTACTTAGAGACCTGGGCGCCTGTGCCTACAAGGCAGCACTGACATAGGCTACAGGCACCACCCAGCAGGGGCCTCAACTCCCCAGGGATCCAGGGAGAAACAAAAAGGACTCAATAAGCAAGAGAGATCCTCTCAGGCCCCACTTGAAGTCTAAAGCTGAGAGAGTTTATTCACACTAATCGCAGAGCAGAGAAGAGGGGAGGGAAGGAGAAAGGCTGGCAAATAAGAAAAAAGAAAACCAAAGTGGTTGAAGAATTCAAGTTCCCCCATCTTGAGCCACTTGTGTGGGTGTGGGTGGGGAATACAGGTTTCCCCCATTATCTGAAAGTAGAGTATTCCTGTTCCTATGAAACCTTTCCTACATGAAAAAAAAAAAAAAACATAAAGTGAAGAAGCAATTACCACTCATTTATATGGGGAGGATCATGAGCATTACCCAAAAAATAACCTGCCATCTAACACCTAAAAATCACAGTCACGTGTAGTAAAAGCAGGAATAACGGGATATATACACAGCCTGTAAAATGTCGTTCCCGACAAGTCATTGCTGCTTCTCAGGATGCCATTGTCTCTAGAACAACTGCTATCAAATAAACACTGAACACTATTTTTGCCTTTAGCCTTTTCTCTGAAAAGTAAAAATCCTCTTCAGATTTCTTCCAGTGAGTGGAAACAGGTAATAATGTGACTCTTCTATCAAGGCGAGATGGTGTAAAGCGATCTTTGGAAAGCAAGGGATACCTGAAGCCTGCTGTCTCTTAGAGATCTGTTCATTAGCACATAGGGTAGTAACCCATGTGCATGTTAATGACCCTGAGTAATGAAAAGGGATCATTCTGTATGTGTTCTGTGTATGATATTAAGAAAGCATGCACAGCAGATAGACTTTTTGTGTGTCCATTTGAATAGAACTATTTTAAATGGCCCAAATTTTTTAAGTTTTAGTGCTTTAAGTTTTGGTGCTTCTGTCATTAATTCTGTAATTAAGTACCACCACCAGCAGGACTAGGAGCTCCTGGTAAAGGTGAACAGGAAGCTCTGCCCAACCCTCTCTGCTCATAGCCCCACAGAGTAAACACCCAACCACAGATGAGAGTCACCTCATTCATTCACACATGGGTAAGATAGTGGGAGAGCCAAGCAGTTGGGGCTTCCCTCCAGAACCAGTTCTGGGGTACCCAGGGGCTCAAAGCCAGGCTTAGAGCAGAGCTGCCCTTAGACCAAGGGGACCTTTCTCTCCCAAAAGGGCAACCACTCCTGAACTTCTCTAGCAGAACTCCCAGTCTAAGATCTATGGAAGAGAGCTTTCTGCATCTCCCTTTACCTGGAAATGGCTCTAATCAGCTGCTACCTGCAAGGAGCAGGAAGAATTAAGAAAGCAAAGAGATGAAAAAGAAAAGAAAGCAAAGTCCCACCAGCATCACTGCGGTAAGGCATGATCAAGGATCTTGGAAGTACCTTGGATCCCCATACCGTGCCTGCCCACCTTCCTCCTACATGAACCCGAAACGTCCCTGAACCCCTCTCCCTCCATCAACAGAACACATTTCACTGATACTTGTATATGATCTACTCCCTTGTTAATCTACATTTATGGCACCTGCAAATCGTGCTACCTCAGCATGACTATCTGAACCAAAGCCCATAAGGGAGAAAGAAACTAACCAATACAGAGCTCTTGCAACAACATAGTCACTTCAAGTAGACTTATCTCACTTAAGCTCATAGGCTTTTTCTAAGGTGGGTAAATTTCCCTTTTACACATAAGAAAACTGAGGTTCAGAGAGGTTTAGTAATAGAGTTACACAGCAACTGTCAGAGCAGCGATGCTGCCTCATGTCCAGCTGACCCTGACTCCATGTCCGACCTCTGATCCCCTTCTCGATGTTCTCACCAGCAAAAGAGCAGAAAGAGACTTCTTCACTGACAAATCTGAGGACAAGATAGATCCCTTCTGACTTCAGACAAGAATGTTCCTTCTTTTTGTCCTAAGCCTGGCTGAGATTTCAGGGGCTGACTTGCATGATGAATGGGCTTGGGGCACACACGAGATGTAATAAGTCTTGATTTACTGAAGCGCTTGATAGGTCGTCTGATGAAATTTTACTTGCAAAATTAATTCAGATTGTCTTGGCTGGGTGCTCCCATCACCCAGACAGCGGAGAGGCTGGGAAACTGTAAACAAGTGGTCAGGGGAAGAGGCTTGTGACCAGCGCCAGGGGCAGGGACTCCAGCAGCAGGAGGTACTGTTTTCTTTCCCCTAAGCCTGGAGCCTGCAGGCAGCAGGGAGTGGATGGGAGGGAAGGGGATGCTGAGCATGTGCCTTGGACAGGGAAGAGGGGTTTCCCTACAGCTGGGAAGACCTTACCAATAGGGAAAGCCAGGGAAGGGCACAGTCGCCTCCTCACGCCTCTCTGGTCCCTGAATTCTCACAGCACATGGCCCAGGACGTACCAACAGAGCCACGGAGAGAACAGGCATTCTGAGTGCTTTGATGCTGCTCCAGCATCTCCGAGAAGCTGCATCAGGGTAATTTCAGCAGGGCAGGTCAAGTGGGCAGCGGGAGTGTGAGTCTTCTGCGGGCAGCTTAAAGGGGTATGTCAGCTCACCCCAAGAAAAGGAGGTCCAGGTTGGCAGGCAAGGAGGAAGGGTGGTAAGGGGTGGGGGAGAGCACACAGGGCTCAGCTAAACTGACACAGGGGGTGGGAACGTGACTGCCATTCACAATTAACGGAGGAGCAGGAGGAGATGAATTACTGTAATTATGAACCTATGGAGCACAATAAAAAAAGTGTCCTTTTGTGTGTATACGCATTAGGTAAGAAGAGGTGGCAATTTTTCTGTCTGCCTGAAGCAAAGGGAAGGGGGTAAATGCCCATTCCAAAGGCAGATGCTAGCCATGATGCTGCAGAGTTAAGCAGGGAACTAGGGACCCAGAGAAAGTGGGTGGGATGAAAAGTCAGGCAGAGTCAACAGAAAGCAGACAGCGAGATACCCTGATCCCAGCCTCCTGGTGGAGTTGGCAGGAGGTAAGTAAGTAGAATTGATTGGGGCGATGGGGGTGGGGGAGGTGTTCTCTCCTGGATGCGCTCTGTGTTGTCCTCCTGAAATGACCAGATCTGACTTGCATTTTAAAAGACTTACTCTCTCGGGTGATGTGACTAGACTGTGGGGAGGGGGATCAGAGGAGACAGGCAGAAGCAGGGAATTGAAAAGATGGGGCAGCCGTAGCTAGCAGAGGGTGAAGCATGGTTTGATTGGAGCATGTATTCAAAGGATAGAATTAAACAGGACTGTTTATTCAGTATGAGATAAAAGAAAAATGAATGAATGAATGAGTGAATAAATGAGTGCAAGCCCCAGTCTGACGACATAGCTTCATGAATCCACCCAGAGGCAGGGACACTTCCTTCTGCTGGGTTTACCCCCACTCCCCACTCTGTTCTCTTCCATTAAAATCTTGACCTCAACCTCCCTCAATTCTCTAATTATTTACTTTAATCTGATTTAAATAGCCCTTCATGTGCTGATGCTGAAACCTAACCACCACCTGAAAATGCACTTCCATGAGAAGAGCTGGTTTCAAGTAGTCAACAGCCAATTTATAAATAAACTCTAGAAATATGACCTGTGTGCAAGTGGACCATTCCTACATAGGCTGTCATCGCCTAAATCGTCAAATCCAAGGCAGACCAATTGCCATGCCCAGAGACTACTAGACTCTGCCCACCATGATGGGGGCAGGGGTGGGAGGCTGGGGTGGCAGGGGCAAGGGTGTCCACAGTGATGAAGCTGAGAAGTTCAAGGTCTGTCCTGACAACGGAGTGGTTGGGGCCAGAGATTACCAGAGGTTTCACCGCCTTCAGGGCTCTCCCTGACAGATGCAAAGACGACAACTTGGAGGGAGGATAGATCTGTCCTCTCTCCCCTCCTCCCACCCCAACCTCTAGGTGCTGGCCGATTTTCAACTGGATTTGCCAGATCAGGATGCGCACTCTGGGTGGGCTGATCAGGAAAGGCAGGTAGGTGGTGAGAGAAGGATGTCCCTTGCATCTGGCAGCAGCCCCACCCAATGTGGATCCTCCTGCAGGGAGATGAGAGTATGGTTGCTGGCTGGCGAGTCAGCATATAAGCGGGCCCCAGCATATAAACTGGCTGGCAAGTCAGCATATAAGCCTTCTTAGCAACCTCGATGCAAATCAGACTTGGAGAAATAAAAGCCAGACCTGTGACTGCTGTGTCAGCTCCAGAAATGCTTTGCCACTTCTCATCTGGCCCCCGCTGCCTCGCTGAGCCTTCTGGTTCACCACCCAATAACGAGAGCTCCCAGACCTAATGAATGAATAAACAGGAGGCCTTTCGCTGGCTCTGCATGTGGAATTCTCACCAGTGAAAGCACAGACGCCCGGGCGCTTTCGGGGATTAATATCTCCATTTGCAGCAGTTAAGCACAACTGTAGTGAAGATGGGTGGACAGGACAGCCACGTCTGCACTTTGCCCCCAGCGTGCATGGCCCACAGGACATCTGGGCAGCATCGGCAGAGAGTCAGCCTTCTCAGGTGTCCCAGGTAGCAGGAGGGACCCCCAACCCAGAGACCTCGGGGACCTAGGAATTTGTCTTGTAATGCAAGTCTCCACCTCTGTCCCACTCCAGTGCTGGGCTCATCTCAGCCCCCAGCAGACACCCCGCACTTGAAAAGAGGGAAGAAAGATGCACCTGGGTTCTCCAGTGAGTGCACACACAAGAAGGGGAGCTCAGACCTCCCCCATCCGTGATCCTAGGCTGCACAGTGTCTGGAGAGTGAGGAGATTTGGAGAAAAAGGAAAGCTAAGAGGAGGCAGAAGTCCCACAGGGGCAGCAAAGTAAAGAGACGCTGCCATCCAACGCAGACCTGATCAGCACCACGACAATGAAAGAGATGGCGGGACAAATTGTGAAGCGTTGACAACTGTCATGGAGAAGAAAATGGAATGGTCACCGCCGACTTTACAGGGTTGTTTCGGAGCACAAACTGTCTCTACCCAATTTGCCCTAGGCGTGGAAACGCTTGCAACTTGCAGATATTTCCGCTAGTTTCATTTTGGCCCAAACCTGCCTTTTTTTTTTTTTTTTTTATAATGACATCTATTCATTCCCGTTTCATCCATGGGCTCTTAGGGATGCCTAGAACACGGCTGTTCCAGGAACTTGGGGGAGGAAGGGAGAAGCCTGTAACATTCTCCTTAAATGTAAGTATCCCAAATCCAGGCTAGTCAACAACTACATCTCTCTCCAAAATGGCTTTTCTGTATTAAAGAGTGACCTGGACACTATGTCCTGGACCTCACTTAGTCCTCCCTACCTGCCCCTGCCCAGCTGTGCCGGTGATGGAGTGTGCAATCTACTTTACTAAGGGGTCAGAAATTGCGGGGCGAAAGTGACACATGGGCAGGTGATTTACAGTTACTCAGCTAGTTCCAACTCACCAGCAGCACAGTCCTCACGTCCAGCCTGCTCCCTGCCCCCCAACTTTTCCTTCCCTCTCCAGCCCAGGGCCTGGACTCTCTCTCTTAACCAAAAAAGCCAAGGGTTGCACTCCGCTTCCAAATATAACCCGGAGTCCAGGTCCTTCTTTCCCGTAGCCTCTTGGAAAATTAACATACTTCTCATTCCTCTAGATCTGGGTCAGGTTCCCACCGCTGCTGACACTTGCAATCCTGCACCCCCACTTGGTCTGCATTTTCCCCTTCCCTTCTGCTCTCACCACCTCTCCTCCAGGGCTCCAGCCGCCTCCAGGGTACTTCCTGGAAGCAGGGGGAGAGTGAGGGAGAGTCGCTCCTGCTCTTCCTTCCTTGTGGTTTCCATGGCACCGCTTTCAGTGTCCCCAGAAGGCGCCTCCACTCACCCCTTCAGTCTTGACTTCGGCTTTGATTACAGGCCCTCTTCTTTCCACACCACACTCTGCCAGGGCAATCTCGTGCAAACCTTTAAACTTCTGCCCAAGAGCTGATGATCCCAAACCTCAGTGTCTTTTCTCTCTAGAGGTTCTTGGATTTGCATAAGGATAGCTAGCTCCTCATCACCTCTCCCTTGCAAATACCCTCAAAGCCTTGGCTACCTCCTATTTCACTCACCCTGCTAACTCCCAGGTCCACCTCAGCCCGGCTATACGTCTTCCTCATGGCTGCAGCTCAGCACCTCAACACAGTCAGAGAACACACAGAGTCAAGTTAACTGTTTGTTTAATTCTGTCACCCCAAGTGTCAAACAGCCCCTCCACGCTGCCCTAGAATCCTCCCACGGATCCCAGGTAACGTTCTCCCTAAGCTGCACACACCACTCTTTCACAGTATTCCACTGACCTCAGTGCCCCTGACACCTGTAGCCATCCCCCTGTCCCCATGGTCAATGGAGACTAAAGTAAATAGGGACCCCCTCAAACTTCCCATCAGATCTACAGCTTTCCATACAGGACCTCAGGGACCTCTACTGCTCAGAGTCCCTGCTCCCCCAGGCCAAATTATTTGTTCTCCACCCTTTAGTTTCTCAAGATCTTCCTTCTAGAAGTTGGTCCCTCTTCCCTGTATTAACTATTTATTCCCCCCTCTATTGGTTCACTGTCTTCACTATATACACAAGCTCTGCCATCTCCCCCTGTAAAAATAAAATGCCCTCACTGGAACTGCCATCCAGCCATGCACTGTTTCTCTGCTCCTGTTCACATCATGCCTCAGAGAACACGCTGAGCTCACACTCCTGGCCCTCAGCTCCCCGTCACTCTTCAACCACACCAGTCTGGCTCTGGTCACAGCCACCAGTGGCCAGCACACTGGCAAGTCCCAAGGTGTTGCTGGCATTCTTCCCCCAATGACCCCTCATCCCCAGACACAATCCACTCTGTCCTCTTTTCCTCCTTTTCGGCCATACAGTGACACCCCAACTCCCTGGCTTCCCCTTCTGTCCACTTCCATCTGGTCTCGCCCCTCTAGCTGCCTCCTATCTTGGCAAACTCCAGGACCCTGTCTCAGGCCCCTTCTCCAGCTCACCATTTTCCTACTACATTCCTCACTTTTCTCTTAATCACTCATGACTCCCCAATTATCTCCCCAACCCTGACCTTTTGCCTGGACAAGAGACTGACACTCGACTGCTGATTTGAATTGCTTCTTCGCTGTTCAACCAGCATCTCAAAATTAACCTGTGCAAAAGATTCCTCCCCCCCCCATATCCACCTCAAACCTAGCTTCTCCTCAGCAACACCTGACAGCCTTCACAGCCCCCATCACCCCAGATCCAGATTCTTCCAAGTCTTCACAGCAGGCTTGCTGGTTTTCCACTAGTCTATACCAGGATTCCGCTGGCACTGCCCACTCCACCAAACCACTCAAGTTGAAGCTGCTATTCCCCTTGATGATCATGAAGACCTCCTGAGTGCCCCGCCTCCTGCCACCACCCCTGCCCTTCGCCATCCATTCACCCTGCACAGCCAGAGTGATCTTTGTAAAATGTAAATCAGATCATGTCACTCTTGAGCTCAAAATCCTTTAATGGCTTTTCATTGCACTTAAAACCAAATCCATTGCAAGTGACAGAAAGTCCAATTCAAACTGGCTTAAATGATAAAAACTAATTTATTGATAGCAGAATGACTGAAGTGATTGCAGACCTTATATCTTCCAGCCTAGATAGGGGGCGGGGGAGGGGGCTTTTCTAAGTGACATGGAGGGGCCATGGAGGCTGATAGCAGCCCTGAAATTCAACTGGGAATCCTCAGTTGCTACGCACTCCATCCACTTCGTGATTTCCCTGGTCTCCGCTCATTTCAGCAGGGGCTGCCTCCCCCAGCTCCTCCTCCTTCCTCTGCATCCCAGCTGCTCACAGATCACCACTTCCCAGCCTCTGCAGGTCCTTGGGATGGCGGGCTCCCCTGTCCCTGGCACTCTCTCTCCATCCCCACATCCTGTTAAAGGACAGACACCTTCAAACACCCACAACTGCAGCTCTCCAAGAGTCACCTCTTTGTCACACTTCACATCTGACCATCACAGCAGCCTGGGGGGCACGCTTCTTCTCATAAGAAATGGCCAAGAAGCAGCCCCCTGCTGAGCTTCCTGACCCCTGGCTGCCTGCCATGATGACTTGGTCATCCCTGCAGGCCCTATAGGACCTCAAGTTCTCCCAGGTGGCCTGTACCCTAGGTAGAGGTGCTCTCAGTGCAAAACAGCCCTTGCATCCCTGCAGGTGCTGACCCCCTCCCCCACCTGCTGAGTAACTCTCAACACATCCCTCAGGGCTTTGGTGTCCTCTATAAAATGGAGGGGCCGGCAGGGCGATCCTGGGGCTGATTCTGGTTCCAGACTGTGATGCTTCTCTGGCTAGGATGTCAGTTTTGCAAAGTGTTTCCACAATGCCAAAGAAAATGTTTGCTAACAGGCAGAGGGGTCTCAGGATGGGTGTTCAGCCAAGGACGTGTCCCTGCTGGAGTTCTCACATTGATGGCAAGACCCTCTGCTCGCCACCATCCTACACACCGCCATGACACCCCAGGACCCATGAGCCTAAGCCCATCACAAGGACTCTCTCTGAACCCATCCCTGGAAAAGTCAAAATCCCCAGCAAGGCAATCAGCCCCTACCTCCTGTCATCCCTGCAAGCCTGACATCCAGCCAGGGGAGTCCCTCTGCACTTTGCTGATGGCTCCTCCTTCCTGGCTACCTGCATGCAGCAGTCCCTCTGTCTGGGACCCCCTTGCCTCTTCGCCCAGCATCTCTCCCCATGGCAGTTCTATTTAAGCATCAAGGCTCTGCTCAAATCTCTGTGCATGCCTGCCAGCCCCAGCCCCACTCGCCGTCAGAACTAAGGCAGTCCACCTAGCTATCCAGGCACTGGACCCCCTTCTCTGTGCCTCCCAAGCAGCACATGTTCCCCTGGCACAGGTGTGCTCATGCACCAGGAAGCTCCTGGTGGCAGGTGGGGTAGGGGCGAGTGCTGGGGGGAAGGAGAGAGCATGGGCTCTGGTCAGGCCTAAGCTGCTTTCAGGTGTAGTTACCTGCCAGCACGGCTGCCCACATGGACATTTCCCCAGTGCCCCCCACTGTGGTCAGCGCTGGCAGGCCCAACCTGTGACCGGCTGCAGGAGCCCTTGGGAGTCACCCCAACACAGGCCCTGGTGGGCACCCAGGTGACAGAGCTACAGGTTCCCCTTGTACCCAACACATTCATCGCACTAATGAGAAGTCCTTTAAAGCCCTAATAAGGCTCCTCCACCAAGCAGGTTCACTAACAAATTCTTCCAGGAAATAAATTCAGCACATTAAAGCCAGATTTCAGCACATTAGTGGACTCGTGGGGAGGGGCTGGAATTTACCAAATACCAGGCAGTTGCTATCTTTTAATTAAAAAATAATAATGAGGATGAGCTCATAATTTCTGGTCTCTCCCTAAGAAAGATTTTCTGATTTCCCACGTAAGATGGTCCAGTGGAAAAGCTCCCTGCTGACATTAGGACAAAACCATCTCCAAATGGCTGGAAGCAGAGGAAATCTTCGGCTGATCCTGGAAGCACCAACTCACTATGACTCCTTTCCTTCGCTTACCTGATCGCTGCCGGGAAGCCATGTGAGGCCTTATCCCTGTGCAGCCAGCTGCTCAGAGTCCTGCTCTCTGCCACCACACTGTCCTATTTGTCCCTCCTGCTGCCTGCCACCTGTTGAAGTCACTGGATGCAGAGGGCTACCTAGCTCCCTGCAAAGACACTTCAGGCTAGGATCCAAGCTCTGGGAGCCAGAGAGAAAAAGAGCGAAACTGAGCACAGACACTAGAGCCATGGTGAAGAATCACAGGTCACCTGGGGACACAGGAGGAGGGTGACTGTCCAAGAGAGGTTTCACTGAGCTAACTGCTGAGGATGATGGAGGGTGAGGAGATGAGGGAAGCAGTAAATAGATGTAAGTAGGAACCAGATCCCACCTATTGTGGATAGACGGCAAAGACATGCAAAGGCACTGAGGCACCGCACTTCAGACACCACCGCGAAGAAGAAAAACCAGGCAGCCCAAGGAGAAGGCTCCCCCATGTCACTGAGTGTTGGAGATTAAGCTGGCTGGTCATGCCAGACCTCCTCACCCTTCTGAAGCTGCACTCAGTCTTGGAACGGTAGATTTAGAGCAAAGTTGTATTTGGTCCTTCTAGCAAGATTCTGAATTTCTTATGTTTCCATAACATGCCCACTTCATGAAGGCCTGAAGGCTCCCACGAGTACATCCTAGTAGTCGCATAGGAGAGGGGGGACTTCGAGAGCTGGGAAGGGGCACTTGTGATTCTGAGAGGGAAGTTTCAGACCAAAGCACTCAAAGTGTGTGGTGGGGCTGAGTCAGGTCCCAGACCCTCCTCAAGTACTTCCACACTTGGTGTGACAGGGCTTGCATGCTGTACCCAGCCCCTGCAGGTGCTGGATCTGGGGGCAGACTGCATTCCCCTTCCTCTGAGAGCACCTCTCAAGAGCAGGAAACAGGATATAGAAGTCACCACCCTCCCCAGCCTGCAGGAAACAGGCGGGCACAGTCTGAACTGTCCTCAGCTGACTTATGCTTTCCCTACCTTCATCCACTACAGAGATGCCCCTGATCACTTTTGTGGACCAGATCAAGTTCTAGCCCATCTTTGTTGCAGTGCGATCATGAGTACTGCAAGAGCAAATCCACATGTACTGGGCTTGAACCAATTAAATGAAAATGATTTCCAGTGAGGGCTCCTGCATTCATCTTCCTCCTCCTGATTTATTTTACTTAGCATAATCCTTTCCAGTTCCATCCATGTTGTCACAAATGGTAAGGTTTCATCTTTTTAACTGCTGAGTAGTATTCCACTGTACATAAACCACCACTTCATCCACTCACCTGTCCGTGGGGACTTAGGTTGCTTCCATAACTTGGTTATAAGTCACGCTGCAAAGACATAGAGGTGCATATATCCCTTGGAATGAGTTTTTTTGCATCCTTCAGGTAGATACCCAGAAACAGAATTGCTGGATCACATGGTACATCTATTTTTAATATTTTGAGATGTTCCATACTGTTTTCCACAGGAGTTGGACCAGTCTACACTCCCACCACAGTGTACAAGTGTTCCTTTTGCTCCACACCCTCGGAACATTTGCTGTTTCTTTCTGATGTGGGCCATTCTCTCGGGACAAGATGGTCTCCAGTGTAGTTTTGACTTGCATTTGGATGATAAGTGATGAGATTTTTTTTTTAATATCCCTGTTGGCCATCTGTATGTCTTCTTTGGCAAAGTGTCTATTTAGCCCTTCTGCCCATTTTTTGGATCATTTTCTTGTCGAGTTTTGAGTTCTTTGTAGATTTTGGTGGGCATGGTGTGGTAACACACATCTAAAGAGGTGTGAACCTATATTCCCAAATCTTACACACTGTTACAAGCCAAAGTGACTGCAATAAAAAATAACAAAGTTTTAAAAGTTGCTTTCATTAAGAAAATTAAACCTCTTGTCTCCTCCATATACTTGCTTCCCTGGGAGGATGTGACGCCAAGGATCCTTTAGGAACCCCTGTGCTCAGGATCAACACCCAGGCTGACCCCTGAAGACAAGGACACTTGGCCACTGGACACAAGGATGCTTTAAGGGAGACCCTGAATAACCTGGGATAGCAGAGCACAAGGCAGTACACATGGGGCAGGTGGGAGGCAAGGCAACCCTTTGCTGGAGGAGGAACAAGTCCCCTGTTCACACAGCTCTACACGCACACGCGGTGTCTGCTGAGGGGCGTTCTCATGATGATATGTGGCTCACAGTTCTCATAACTCTCACTCTGTCTTCATAAAGCCTGAGTTAAAGAACCTCTAGGTGTTGTTCTCTAAAGATTCCTGAAATGGGAGGTTCCTCCCTGATCATTAGGATCCAGATTTTTGGAGTCCCTAGGAGATAAACCCAGCAAATGACTTCAACCCCTCCCTTTCAAACTTCATTGTCCCTGCTACTGCACATAAGAAAGAGAGAGAGAAGTAGCCAGGCACGGTGGCATATGCCTGTAATCCCAGTTACTTGGGAGGCTGAGGCTAGGTATCACTTGAATCCGTGTGTTCGAGACTACCCCAGGCAACATAGTGAGACCTAGTCCCCTCCCCCACCCCACCAAAAAAAAAGAGGGAGAGAAGTACCAGGGCTGAGGTCACACAGCTATTTAAAAAATCCTATCATTTCCTGGCTGTATGGCCTTTGTCAAGCTACTTAACCTCTCTGAATATGTTTTCCTTGCATGTTATAAAAAAAGGTTAAAAATTGTAGTGTCTTAAAGCACTTAGACCAGCCTTACTACACAGCAATGTTAACTATTATTACTGTTATTAATATGATAAACACAGTAGGACTGTGGGTGATTCCCATCTTCTTACATTTTTAAACTTTTATTGTATTTTAAACTCTTCCCAAAGAGCATATGTCACCATTTTATAAGAAGGGAAGAAGGTTCTCGGGGAAAAAAAAGCCTCAATTAAATAAATGTAATAGAGTTCGGTCAAAAGTACATTCTAAAGGCTTGCCCTGATTCTAGAGGCTCAAGGAAAGGTGGGTATGAGTGATCAGAGCTCATTCCTGGTATGGCTACAACCTACAGAAATGTTTGTGGGCCCTTTATAGCCAAGCTCCTTGTCCTCACCTCACAACTGCAGGGGAAGAATTACAACCCCACCGTGAACCAGAGGCAGCTGCTGCACCTTCATCCTGCCAGGCTAGCTCTCTGGTTTTCCCATGCCAGGCCTCATCACCGAGTTCTGACCCTGCCACTGACCAGCTGTGTGGCCTGGGGCCAAGTGTGCAACTTCTCTGCCTCAGTTTCCCAGTCATAAATTACTGAAAACAGGAAGTCTCCAGCAGAGTGTGCTGTGACAATCAAATGCGATAGCTCAGGTACTGAGGCTTACATGATACTGGGAATTGGGGCTATGCCTCGCCTCCTCTTCTCCCCTGTTCTTCACAATTTCCTTTTTCTGGTAAAATGGGACAAACATGGTTTCCACGATGACCTCTCTGCTGCTGGTTCCCAGCCCTGATCACTTGTCCCTATATTATGAGCTCTGAGGCTCCACAGGTTGTCACCTGGTAACCTCATGTGTTTGAAACCAAAGAAATACCACTGGGAGATTGGGGGGTAGAGGACACAGCTTCTTAAAAATAGCAGTGCTGCAATCTTTCTAATTGCCAAGGTTAAAAGAAAGGGCATTTTGCTTTCTGCCTACCTAGTATGGTCCTTTTGGTTAAAGGAGCATATTCCAGTCAATTCAACACATTGTATTGAAAGTTTACTTGAGAGCCTCATTCAGAAATGAAGGCTACCTCTGCCATCAAGAAGTACCTAGTCTGCCGGGCACAGTGGCTCGTGCCTGTAAGCTTCAGCCTATGAAGCAGCTGGGGCTAGGGATCACGGTTTGAGTCCCACCTGGGGCCAGTAGTGAGATCTAGTCCCAAAAAATAGCTGGGTGTGGTGGCACGCACCTGTAATCCCAGCTACTTGGGAAGCTGAGGCTGGGAATTGCTTGAGTCTGTGGTACCCCGGGCAACGAGAGCCTGCGATTCCACTGGCAAAAATAGCGAGACCTAGTCTCAAAAAAACAAAAACAAAAACAAAAAAAAGAAGTACCTAGTCTTCTGGGTGAGAGGGACCCAGGAGTAAATGCTTGCACATGCTGAGGGGTAAGTGCTTCCATAAACCCCGGAGTCTGACACTGGCACACAGAGGGGTGTGCCCAGAGGAAAGTTGGTGAAGGCTGGATCTGGGTGAGAGAGGGTGAGTAGGAAGAGTCCAGCTGGTGGGGAAGACAGAACAGCCCTGGAAAGGCCCTGAAACTTGAACGAGCCCAGAATGTGCAGGATGCTGCCCCTAACCTATGCCTGATCCCAGGCCACAGGGGGAACTGATGAAACAAACTGCAGAGATGGCCAGGAGCAGGTGAGATGGCCTTCAGAGCAGACAAACCAGCAGGTTTTGGTATTTTTGAGGCCACAGCATGCTTTGGGAAACTGACAAACACTATGGACCTTTTATAGGTTTCCCCCACTATTCAAAAGTAGAGTTCCTATAAGGCCTTTCCTGCGTCAAAATGGTGTCGAGAAGATCACCATTCAGTGATGTGGGAAAAATCTTGCACATTCCCACATCTCTAAAACAGCCTACTAAATCAGACCAAATAACACATGAAACCTGAAGTCACACTCACAGATAGTAAACGCAGGAGTGAGGTGATAAATACGGACCTGTACATAGTTGCTCCTGGGGAAGGAGCTGGTTGGGGCCGCTCTCACTGCTCCAGGCACTGCTGTCTCTAAGGCCTGGAGCAAACGCTGAGTGCTCTCTTCACTCTTGAAGAAGCAAAACTTCTTTGGTTCTTTCAGTTAGTGAGAACCTACTAGTGCAGGTCTTTCATAAAAATGAAATGGTGTAAACTTCTGTAAAGCAGGGGATACCTGCAACATCACATCCAACTGGAGAGGCTTCCCACTGCCTGAACCCAGTCGATGATCCCTTCATGTCATTGTGCATTCAAAGTGCAGGTCAGAAATACCAGGTGAGGCACCCCCAGGAGAAACCCCTCTAATATGACTACTTCCCTCTGCTCAAGATCCAACAGACTCTGGTTTGGAACATTCTTCCCTAGAAGTGTGCCCATACCCTAGCTCATATTAAAACTGCCCTGCCCATCCTGAGCCACTTGACCTGGACTGCGTGACCTTTGGTGATCTCTCTCCAGAGCCTGGGAGAGCCTTCCACAAAGGTGCGATTACCCTGCGCTCCCCTTCTTACCATTTACACAGGTGTTCGTTCCCCAGGCCATCCAGCTCAGGACACACTCTGTCTTGTTCCCCTCCACCCCACCCTTGGCTCTCTGTCACCAGTTCCTCTCTGTGTGAAAAGGCACAGCCCCACCTCCAGGGAAACTGCTATTTAAAACATTTTGTGGGCAACTTGCAACACCTTTTAAAGCCAAGAGGTAAGAGCTACTGATTCCCTACACCTGGCTGCCTCCTCAGCCTTTCGGAGTACAGAGCGCCATTCTACCATTCCAAGTCCAACACACGTTCTCTTTGCAGAGACCCACCCTCTGCCCCCCCACCTGCCATGGAGGTGTTGGCTTATGCATTGAATGACCCTGTTCAACTGGGAGAAGCTGATATGGCTATAAATATTTAAATACATTGTTAGTGATAACACGTGCAGGTAGCAACTCAAATGAACCTCCAGATCAAATAAGATCTATTGAATCTAAAATACTTCCAGGTAACTCAGCTGGCCACCAGGGGCAGCTGTGTGTCCTGGGCAGAGCCCTGGACTTGAAATCTATCCATGAAGAAGGACAAATGGACCTTATCCCCATTGTTCACATTGTTGGGGAAAGCAAATAATACACTGTTTGCAAAAGTGCTTTCTTTGGTGGCCCATTACGAAGTGAATACAAGTGCAAGGGATTGCTATCACATAATACTATCATTACTATCTTTACTAAAGATATGCCAGTTCACCCCCCGGGGTCTGTCCTGTGATCTGCTAAATGTCTAACCCAGAGCCTTTATAAGGGTGGGGATGCAAGGCCTGGGATGGTTCCAGCCCCAAGAAATCACTCCAGCAGCAGCAAGGGGATGATGCTCTCCTCCAGCCAAGAGCTGTCCCAGTGAGGGTCGCTCTGCTGTTTCTCAGCCTACGGAGCTCCTGCACAGCCACATAGCCTGACCCGAGCACAGTCAGCTGCTCTGGACATGGCTCTGGTAGGGAGGGGAATCAGGCCGTGGGTGGGACACCTAAGGATCTTTGGTGACCAGAGTACTTTCCTTCCTTTATGCAGCCTGGAGAGCGAGGAGAGGAGCCATCTCCAGCCTGGCCTCCAGCCCAGTGAGGACCCAGGTCTTCTCAGCCCCTTGGGAGGAATCCACCCACCCTGGAGAACAAGTACCTTCTGGCATCAGCAGAGTTGTCCTGGAGACCTGCTGGGAAGGGGTTTCCTTGCCCAGAGAGAAGGGAATACTCCGGCTTTCTTCTCCTGACTTCCTTCCTCTGTGCAGTGGGTGCGGTGGTTGGCCAGGGCTGCTGGGGTAAAGATCTCAGATAGCCAGAGAGCACCAGCACCTGGCCCATCTCTGTTCTTCAGGTAGAGAAGGACCAGAGGCAATTGCCCGGCCAGCCCTTAGTGGCCAGGAAGTCAATGATAATGGTTAAGGCTACACACACAATTTCATCACTAATGGGAAAAGTGATACTAACCCACAGAGAAAGAAAAGGGAACTCTGCCTGGGATTATAAGCTCCAAGGATGTGGGGTGTTGGACACACTCGCACGGGAAGTGTGAGCCTTTACCAGACAGACCTCCCGGGGAGGGAAGCAGGTATGTGCCTGGAAGACAGGAGGGGGTTGTCATCTGGACATCTTCTGAAAAAGCACCTCCCTGACCCCTATACGCCCATCCCTTCTTCCCAGGAGACATGACTTCCAGAAACAGGCCCTTGGCTTACTGTCCTGGTGTCAGCCCCGCCTGGGAAAGTGGAACCACCCAGGCCAGGCACACCTCAGAGGCATGTGTGGGAATCCAGAGATGGATGGTTTGGATACTTAGGCTTCTTTGTATCTAAGAAAGATTTCTGCCCTCATTAGAGCTGTGTGATATATGAACGTCTGAGGCTGTGACATCAAAACACGCTTTTGTTGATTAAGGCTAAATAATTAAGATGCCGTTTTTATTTAAACATTGGTCTTGGCAATAAATCAGCAACTTGCTCTGCGGTTTGCCCAGCTGTATGATATATCGATTTCTATCCTGCCCTCCACCCTGGGCCCAATCCCTTAACAAGAAAAACCCATTCGAAGGTTGTTTCGGTTTTTTAAGAACAAGCAAATATGTGCTCCAACCTATACACAGAACAGATTTAGACTACAACAGACTTGCTCATTCATTATTGAGCATCTACTTTGTGCCGGGCACGGGGCCAGGATCAAGGCTTGAGATGAGGAAGGAGCTCCACGGTGTGGCTAGGGGTGTAGTCATCCATTATTCACTCCCAGAAGTGTGCTGGAAGAGGCAGATACCTACAATGTCTGCAGAGCAGAGAAGAAGGAAGGATGAATTCTGCCTTGAAGTGTTTGCATTTGTTTCCTTCACTGTGGGTTTCCAGGAAAGACCTTCTCCCTCCCTCCCCCAAGAAATACAAAAGCGGCTCTGCCAGCATCCAGGGATCTCACCCATACCCTCATGCACCTCTCTGCAGACTCAATAAGAAGCAATGACGCCTGCTGACTAAGGACAGTGCCTATCCATCGCGACACTCGCTCTCTCCTTCGAATCACAATCCAGATGTCCTTCTTCTTTCCATTCTGATTCCTAAGAATCTGTTAGACAGGTAGAAATTCTGATTCCTAAGAATCTGTTAGACAGGTAGAAAGAGGATGATGAACCTGAGCAAGAGAAAAGGAAGGGTTCTATGTGTCCACCAATGGGGCAAAACCCCTCAATGTGCTGGACACAGAGAGAGTAGACCCTCCCTCCTTTGACCACCAGGCAATCTTCAAGCGTCGGAGCCATCAGTGTGGCTTTCTGCCCACCTTCCTGCAGTGCCCTGTACCTCGTCAGCACACTAATACAGGCACTGCCTCCACATGCCTCAGTTTGGCATGAGGGACAGTGTGCCCCCAAGCACAGGTTCTTTAGGGTGCAACAAGGGAAACATGCCTTCCAGCTGACCATGTGGTCTCCTCTTCCCCTGGCACCAGGATCTCGTGACTGGTGACTGGTAGCCAGACCCTCCTCCACATCCTCTGCTAAGTCAGACTTTTCTGTCCTTTATATAATTGATTTTTTTAAAGCAATTGATTTTTTTTTTAATCCAGAGGTAGGACTTTTCATTTGCTCATGGCTCATTCCATCTTGTTGGTTTTGGTCCATCGTTTTGCGTATCGATCATGCTACAGACTGATTATGTCATCTGTAGGAGTAGCTCCTGTTCCTCCGTGCCTGGTATCCTGTGTGAATTCAATAATCTGCTTTCTTTCCCTTCATCCAAGCCCTCAATAAATATGTCACCCAGATGATGCCCCATGGCACTAAAGACTATAAAGGCCCAGTTAATATGTGTCACACAGCCGGGCACGGTGGCGCGTGCTTGTAAGCCACAGCTTATGGAGTCATGGCGGGATCTGGGAATCGCGGTTTGAGTCCCAGTTGGGGCAAGGTGGTGCACGCCTGTAATCCTAGATACCTGGGAAGCTGAGGCTGGGGGTTGCTTGAGTCCGGGGTATCCTGGGCAATATGAGCCTGTGGTTCCACGGGCAAAAATAGCGAGACCTAGTCTCAAAAAAATAATAATAAAATAAAATATATGTCACGCAAACAAGTGAGTAGCAGAATGAATGAACAGACAAATGTGATCCCTCTGGAGGTCCACTTTGATCCTGAAGCCATGTTCCGGGCCATATTGCTCAGTGAGCCCTCCATGCACCCGTGGGTCCCTGGTGGTGCCCACAGTTTTCCAACCTACCACAAGTAGTGCCATCTTGGCCCATTCTAGGTGTCCTAGGCTCGCTGAAATAACATCCCCCAGTCCTAAGCTGGTTAGACATGCTAAGCTTTGGAACTAAAGAAAGCAGTGAGCTGGACTTGGTGTGTCCTTCCCGGCCCCCATGACTACCCTACAAATACCTTTCAGGTCTCCCAGAGTCTCCGAACTGTCTGCTTCATAGATTCCTTAGAAACACCGGCGGAAAATGCACACCATTTACTGCTTTATCGTATTTTTTAAATCTGCCTTTTTCTCCTTTGTAAAAACATCTGCTTGTCTTCAGACTTCTGGCACCTCTCACCCTCCCCGTGATCTCTCAGCACAGCGCTGGTAGAACTGCATTTATAATCTCCATTTCTCCATTAAGAATGACTTTATGGCTGCCTGTGTTTGTCGGGGTCTCGGGTTTACCCTGAGCTTTGGCTCACCGAGGTATAAATGCAGTCCCATGGTCAGAAGCAGCCAGTTAAGCTTGCTGATACCGCATTCATGTGCATTCATGTCTACCATCAAAAAATAAAGTCATGCCCACTGATTGAAGGTGGCTGAAAGCATCACTTTCATATCTTAAGGGCCGCTCATTATGTGTGAGCAAGGTAGGAATGTGTGTGGCAATGCCAACAGGAGCAAATGCGCATGGATATGTGCACCCAAAAATTCAGCATCCATTGTGTTCCTGTCATCATAATAGCAGCGAATGTTTGTATCACTTACGATGTACAGGTACCAAGTGTTTCCAGTGTTTACAACTGTGCGTTCTGTGGCATCATGTAGGGAGCTTAAAGGGACGGTGATAAGAATCGCATCCAGGGCGCACAGCAAGACCACAGACCAGGGCTTCCCCCCCCCCCCCCCAGGATCACCTGCGCAGTTCACCGCTGCAAGAAAACCTGAGGTGACCCCTACTCCTGTTTGCCCAGGTGTAGTTCTGGTTCCCAGGAGCCCCACTCTCCGAGGCAACCAGAGCATCATGGTTGAGTGCTGGCCACCCTCACCTCCTCTTCACCTCCTTGGTCTCCCTCAGTCAGTAAAGGTGCCCGGGGTTTCCTTGGGACAGGGAAGCCTGTCTGGCACCTCTGGCTCCACCCAGGGTTCTGCCAGGTCTCACCTCCTGCTGCCAGGTTGCAGGCATCTGTTAATCCTCTCCTCTCCCCTCCCCACTCTCCCCTGCTGCTGCACCCTTCTCCTGCAGGGCCCCCTCTGTCTTCTCTGCTGGAGGTCACCAGGAACCCCACGTTGTCAGATCCTGAGCATTATGTGCCTATAACCTGACCTACTTACCTTTCCGCAGCACTATACACTGCAGACCTGCCCCTGTTTCTAGAACCTTCTCCCCAGACACCTCTCCTGGTGGCCCCCCTACCTGTAGCTACTTCTGACCTCTTTCCTGGATGCCGGCCCTCAAGACAGACAGTTTCCAGAGTTCCATCTCCAGCACGCCTCTCTTCCCACATGTTTTTCCTAGGAGCTTATGCAAACCTGTGTGGTCCGTCTGCCCCAGTTTCAAATCCTGCACCCTTTCCCTTGCCTCTGGCCCGGGCACCCATTCAGCGTTCATTCAGCTGGATAGCTCCACGCAGCTGTGCTACAGCCATGCAACCAACAACTGCAAAATGAAATTGAACCCTTCAGCTTCGACTGCAGCCTTGTCCTGCCCATCTGCCTTTGGGGGGAATGTCTCCCATTGTCCCCCCAGTGAAGACTCCAAGAATCACCCCAGTCCCCACCTTTCAGTCACTGTCCCCACTGGAGCCAACCCAAAGTGCCCTCAATTCTGCCTCCTCTGATTCAGGCCCCTGCTCAACTCTGAACCCCGACACCCCACCTCTACCAGGTCCCCCAGCTCCTCTCACGGGATCACTGCCACCCTTCATAGCTGAGGGGAGGGAGAAATGGTCAAAGGGGTCTAAGGTATAATATTGGGGGAAAATGAAAAAAAAATGTTTTTTTTTGAGACTAAGTCTAGCTATGCTGCCCAGGGTAGTCCCAACCCCGGGGACTCAAGTGATACCCAACCTCAGCCTCCCAGGTAGCTGGGATTACAGCCTGCCACCGCGTCCAGCTGCTTTTTTGAGACCAGGTCTCGCTATGTTGCCCAGGGTAGTCTCGAACCCGCGAACTCAAGCGATTCCAAGCCTCTTGCCTCCCAGCACTTGGACTACAGGTGCACGCCACCACGCCCAGCTTCAAGCTAAAGTATTTTAGTGAAAGACGCTCCAGAACCTGACTCTGCAGGCTCCCCAGCCTGGGTGGAGCATCTCTGAATCAGCCTGTTGTGGGGCAGCAGGGTGCTGAAAGAACTGTCACCCAGAGCACACACCAGAGTTCCAGCTTCGCGCCCCCACAGAGATGGCGTGGGAGCCGGGTTCGGTCAGCTCAGCAAAGAGGAGGCTGCTTTACCTAAGTGAAAAGCAGTGACAAGGAATCAGCTAGACAGATAATCTAGTCTAAGGAAGTCCTTAGACCTGCGCCATGCTCAGTGAGTGCTCGTACATTATCATTACATAGTTAAGATTGGCCCCCACCTCCTCCTGACACCCTCTCCCTCCAGGTCTTACTGCCAACACTGTTTCCTCTGCCCAAGACACCCTTGACCTCACTAGCTCCTTTGACAGGTTAACTTCTATTTGTCTCTTGAAACTCAGCCCAAGCTGTATTGCAAATACTGTTCCTCCTCCAGGAAGCCTTCCTTGTTGCCCACAGTCTGCTTTCAATGTTCTCTCTGTGTCCCCAAGGACGTGTGCTTTGGCCTCCACCTTCGCATGTCCCACTATGTCGTATCATCTACTCCCTTCTCCATCTTCACTACAAAATGCTCAACTCAGGAATCTGTCCCCTCTAGGCTGAACACAGGGCCTTAGTTGATGCCCCCCCAAAATGTTCAGTGAAGGAATAGACAGATGGACAGATGAATGGATGAATGAACAAAGCAGCAAAACCAAGATTGATCTGCTAAGTCTCCAGGCTGCTGCCCTTTCTGCCCCCCTCCAGAGAACAGCTCAAGCTCTGCAAACCCCCACGCAGTGCACCAGGCCAACTGTCTTTGTCCTGGTCCCCCAGGTACTTCAGAGAACTCCAGCGGAGGAATGAATCACAGGGATCCACTTGGGAGGAACTAGTGGCTACAGGAAGCCAAGGTCAGTGCCAGGAAACAAAACACGCTCATTATGAAGCCAGTGAGATGAAACCAAGGTTGGGGGGTGCAGGGAAGGACTCCACGTTAGAGAAAGAAAAACGAGGGCAAAGCGAGCAAACTATTTAAGCAGTCGACTGAGACTGGGAAGTGAAAGACAGATTAAATCAAACCTATGACAGGTAATCAATGGACATTCAATTAACTGTTACAATATTACCAATTTACACGAAATGTCTAAACAAGACCCTTTCCCCCTCTGAGAAGACCTGGGCTCAAGGCTTCCTAGCCATCCCGACCTCTTCAAGGACCCCATAGGGTGACCGCATCCAGGGCAGATCACATGGCACTGGACTGCCATATCAATGATGCCACGGAGGTGGACACAGAGACACGGGCCAAGGATGTCCAAAGCAGGGGCCAGGTCACTTCTAGAACTCGAGAGGAGCCACCAAGGACAGATAGAGGTCAAATCAGAATAGAACAACCATCTTGTTTCCATGGCCCAGAGGTCCAGAGGCCACAGTGCCTGCCTGTCCCTGGGGGTGCTTGGTGCTATGGCACCTTGAATACTTGGCAGGTCCCTGGAAGTCCTTCTCACTGTTCAGAACATGGGGTGGGAGCAAGGGCTCCATTTGGAGAAACAGGAGAGAAAGAGATGGCATTCACCCCACAGAAACACCCCCAAGTAGCTGACCCAACCTGGGCAGGACACACCTGGGCCCGAACCTTGAGGCTGCAGGTGTTGAAAGAGGCAGGCAGATCTCAGTTCTAACATGACCTCCTGCTCTGGGCCTGTTTCCTGCCCTGGCACCCACCTCAAGGTTGGTTGCAGTGCACGCAAGCATGCATCCACGAAAGATGCTTGGCATCTAAGCACAACGTGGACAGAGCACAGAGCAGGCACCCACTGCAGGGACGGGAGACAGGCAGGGGAGCGTGGGGAGGACCTGTCGCTGTTCGCCATCATACCCAATGTGCGAGAGCTGAGAGCTATGCTGGTGTATACCCCAAATCCCCCACATTTCCTAAGCCCTCCAAGGCCCGCTTGAACAAAGCCTTTTCCTGAGGGCAGCGTGGTTGACAGGCCGGCAGGGCCCTGCCGCGTGGACAGTCTGTTCTCCCTCTTGAGCCCATGAAAGGGCCAGGTAGGTCTCACCATTGATTTCACAGATAAAGAAACTGAGTCACAAAGGGGCAGAAGGACTTGCTCAGAGTCACACAGAAGCAGGTCTTCTCTTCCTCAAATGACTTTTTTCCGGCTCCTGCTGCTCCTGAGACACCAGCAGAAGCAATGGCATACAGGGACAGGGTGCCAGCTACTGTGTGGCAAGGGCTTAACAATCAGAGCTCACCCCAAACAGCTATCCGATCCTGAGCCCTCTCAGTACCGTAGGACCCCTCTCTCCTCCTATATTCCCAGAACTCACAGAGCCTAAGGTTGTCCCAAGGTTTTTCCTGGAACCTTCTTCAGTCTCCCCTGCATGACAGAACCCAGGCGGCTCAGGTCAGAGCAGGCTCACAGGTATGGAGACAGCAGGAAGTGGCTTTCAAAGCAGAGATTTTAAGCACAAATGATGGGAACAGCTATTCAGGGAGCCAGTCACAGAGCCAACAGCCACCCTCTCCGCCTGGAGATGATGTTGCCATTGGACACTGTGCCCCTGGTCAGTTGTAACTTGCAGCTCAACAAAGCCCAAGCTGGACCGGGGGGTGGTGACAGGCCCCCCCACCCCCACCCCCACCCTACAGTCCTATCATCCCCCAGCCGTGTACAGACCTGCACTTGCTTAGTCCCCTGTCACACCTCTCCATGAAATATCCTTCCCTGCATCTCCTCCCCATAGGCCATCGACCAATTCATTTGCTCGACATTATTTTTTAAACTCAAATTTTATTAGCACTGGAGCATGAGTAATAAATACTAATACACTGTTTGCACTTGAATTAGCCCTGCATGCCTGGGACCACAGGGCTATTTGTCAAAGCCAGACATCCCCCCCACCCCCGCCCCACACTTTGTGGTTGGGACACCGGCCCTTCCAAGGTCACACTTTCCCAGGCGCCAAGCAAGGACAAGGGGTAATCTGAGGACTTCCATTTGCAGCCCCCTGATTCCTCAACAGGGCACCAAGCTACCAAGCAAGGCAGCAGCTGCAGTGGGACTGTAACGGCAGAAGAAGAGGGACTGGATCCCAGCTCGACTGCTTACCAGCTGGGAGTCTGGGGCATGTCAATGCAACTATTCAGTTTCCTCATCTGTAAAATGGGTCAACAACACCTACCTCCCAGGGGAGCTGAGTGGAGGAATTAAATATAAAAGCATATAAAAGCACCTCAGAGCAAAGTTGCACATGGTGGGGACAATGGTGGTAGAGATAGGGGACCAGTGAAGAGAGACCCTGCCAAGAGTTGTAGGGTACCTGCAGCTCCCCCCACCAGGTTCCACGGAAGGATGAGCAATGGGCAGCACCTTTCTTGGGCCTCCCAACACTACTACCTACAGGGGACTCACCTGTTCAGATATCCAGACATCTTTCTTGGGCACTATTATATTGCATATATTAGGAACTCGGCACAGAATATAACAGATGCGGTCACTAGTGTCGAAGCTCAGAGCTGGGCTCCCACCTCTAGCAGCTGTTTTAGGGTTCAGAGTCAGCTAGAAGCATCACATCTATGCATGATCCTTCACACACAGCAGCTGGACTCCCACAGGAGACTCTCTGGAATCATGTTCCTCTTTCTGGTGCTCACTTCTTTCAATAAACTTGTAGCAAGATCCTCCTGTGTGTTGGCGCCATATGAGAGTTTGGGTCAGTGAAATGGATGTGACCACCGATGACAATCTCTGGCTTCCCAGGACCTGGTGCTCAGTCAGGGTGATCAAGCAATGAATTTAGCCTAGGCCAAGCAGGTCAGGGAGTCACAGTGCAGTAGGGGGAGGGCTCCAAAGGGAAATGCACAGCATCCAATGAGAGCATACAAGAGGGGCTGATTTCGGGGAGGAGGCAGCAGGAAAGGGCTTTCTAGAAGGACTAGATAACCAGAGTGACGCAGAAGGAGAGAAGCTGGAGAAAGAGGTTCTAAGCAGGGTGCACAGCGTGGGCAAAGATCCTGAGGCAGAGACAAAGGCACACTGAGGAACTAGACTCAATTCTGCAGATAGGCACCTGCTCAGTGGACAGAACCCTAAGGGTCCTGATAGCCCCAAACCTCAGCCAGCCTCCAGGCAAATTAAGGAGCCAGGCTCAACCCATGGGAGACAGACAATACAAACCACAGACAACCAGGACATGTTACTGTGCTGACTCTACTCACAGCACATGTCTTTGCTATGGACCGGGGTGTAACCGAGGAGAGCTGAAGGGGTTAATCAGGGCAGGCCTCCCTGAGGAGGTGAGGGGGTTTAGCTGGTGAAGAAGCTGCCCACCTTCCAGTGCCCTGAAAGGCACCACCAGGCCCTCTTTTCTCTCATCTGATTAGAAACCCTGGACAACAATAAGGCTTTATCTGCTTTGCCAGTTGCATAAAAACAGACACAATGCCATCTCTCTCCCAGTAGACAAGGCCACACGTCAGGGTGGCTTAGTCTGAGTTAGACTGACTTGCTTTGCCAAATAATAAAGGCAACAAAATCCCATGCCATCTCATCTTCCTCCCAGCCCCAGTTCATCCTCCCCCTCCCCCCTGGAGGATCAAGCAGGTGCTCCAGGTTTCCTTTGATGAGCAGTGGGACTCTAAGAAGATGCAAATCCCCCTGCACTAGCTCTTGGACACAGGAAGGAGTTCACATTATGCAGACACAACTCTCTCCTTCAGCTGCCCAGAGAAAGATCCCACTTCTCCCTCTCTCACCTGGCAGAGGTCAGCATGGGAGGGTTTTGAGGTGCAGCAACATCCTTTGTACTGGAGTCCCTGATCCCTACTCTAGCCAACACATCCCTGGGACATCCCCCACCAGGCACAGCACATCTTGCTGCTCTCCAGCACGTCGCTGGCTTCTGCTTCCCTCTTTGCTCCTTGCTGAAGGCAGCTCCAGACTGCAGCCTGCATGGGCTCTGTGTCTAGTCTGCATCTTCCACTCAAGGACCCGGTAAGATCCTGGCAGAGTCAAGGTTATAAGGGCAGTAAAACCCGGAGTCACGCCCCAGTTATGGAGAAAGGAATCAAGGCAGCACTGAAGTCCTCTACGCTCCACCAAGAGCGTCAGCTGTGGATTCAGACCTGACTGAGCCCACCTCTGCCACAGGCTGACTGTGTGACTTAGGGCAACTGAAGCAACCTCTCTGGGCCTCAGTTTCCCCAGCTGTCAAAACGAGGGTTGTTGTAAGGCTCAAATGAGCAGATGCACATGAAAGGATTAGCACTCAGCCATAAACATTCAGCAAATAGCAGCTACTATTTTTATCAGTGTCACCCAGGTGTTCTCCAGGACATCGTGTCAAGTGAGCAGACTCCAGCCATTATAACCTGATCATTGTGTGCGTTACAAGCACTTTTAACGAAGTTTTAAATTGAAGTGCAACCTACCAACAGAAAAGGTAGAGCCCAGCGAATTTCCCACCTAACAGCTCTCAGGTGAAGAAACAGCATCGTCCATACCCTGGAGGGCCCCGTGTACCCCCTCCCAGAGCATCAGGCATCCCAATTTGTATAACCACTGATCACAGTTTTAGAACTTTTTATCAATGAAATCACATTGCATGCACTGGAAGTATCGAATGATGTAAGAAATCTTTTCATAGATTCTGATTCGCTCTCCCCTAAATTTTATGAAAATAGATTTTTTTAAACTGTTCCCATTCTCATGCTAAGCAAATAAAGGATACAGTTATAAGAACTGATTTGCCCTAAGCTGTACAGTAAGTAAAAAGGCAAGGACTCCAAACCTCAGGCTGGCCAAGCCCTACTCCTGTCACCTTTCCATCACACCAGGATACTTCCCATATAGCCTCCCCTGCCTTCCCTGCCAGGAAGCCCCCTCTTCCAGGAAGCTTTCTTGGATTGCTCACAGATGAGCCATCAGCCTGTCTGCTTTGCCCCATTTCACCCTGGACTACAGATTTTAAAATGCAGCTGGATCCCAGCACGCATCCGATGGGTGTGCACTTCCATCTGCTGTGGGCTTGAGCAATGTTTATGATCCTAAGCTGGGGTCACAACTCCCAGAAGGTAGAGCTTGTTTCTGTGACTCACTTCATGCCCTGTCCAGGATGACAGGTTGGCTCAGAGTTAGGGTAGGGGTTGGTACCACAGATTTCTGCCCCAGCCAAATGGGGATCACAGGAGCAGAGGAACTGCTCTCCTCATTTGATAAGAGGTTCCCTGTCTGAGGATGAGAAAGAAGTGACTCAAGGACTAGGAACCCCCTTCAAAATCCCAATTCTGCAAATCATGTGACCTTGGGCAAATTGCTTCCCCTCTCTGTCCCTCAGTTCCTCATTAGTAACGCAAGAGGATGGGAATAAATCTGACTTGACCAATTCACTGCACTGCACACCCACAGCAGACATCACAGTGCCCCAGATCCGCCCCACAGACCCCAGGCCTGACTCCTGGCTCCCCCCAACCTAGTACTGCAGGTACCAAGGCAGATAAGCATAAACGGCCCAGGAGGGGACCGGCCAGCACCCCATGGTCAGAGTCACCACATGCAGCTCCTGACTACACCCCAGACAGTGCAAGATCAAACAGGGCTCATCCCAGGGTCCTGAGACCCTCTTGATTGTCCCCACAAAAGCAGCTTTTTACTAGGTTCTCTGCTCCTGTGTGGGGCGCTGTAAATGGGTAAGAGATATGCCTTAGATAAGGCACACCCTTATCTATTCTCACCCAATCTCCAGCACATTAGAGATGGTCCCTGGCAAGTTTTCTTATCTGTAATGGCAGCCATCTAACCTCCTATGATTGACCCCCCCTCCCCAGAGATATTTCCCTGAAAGAGAAAGGTGTTTACCCCCACAGGTGTTTTTCTGCTAGATAATGAATCACCCCCCATCCTCCGACCCCACATGCTACACAACACGGGGATCTTGGTTTTACCTTCCCTGCTACCACACTGAACCATCCCTTTACCAGGGTATTTAAGGGAGCTTGGAACATCTAATAAATGATTCAGTTCATGCTTACTGAGCTCCAGTCTACGACTCTGTCTAAGTTGTCTTAATTTCTTCCGTCCATTTTACTTCTTCTTCCCACCCATGGCCTCCAACACTCCTGCGGTCCCTGCTCCCCACCCTGCTCACTTCCCTCCACATAATCAGCTCTACTCAAATCCTAGCGTGTGCACAGACCCATCTTGCACTGTTGGGTCTGGAGATGCACCCCTAGGCTCAAAACTTCTCTTGCCTCATTGCAGCTCCCTCATTCCAACCTAGCAGTCAGCACTCACCCCCCAGCACCCCTCTGTTCAACCTGAGCACCCCCATCCAGGTCCTCTCAGCCCTTTGATGCATGTTCAGCTGGGTTTCAGGAGACGTCAAACACCAAGAGCCTAGGTCCAGGCAGACCAAGGTTGTCGTCCTCTGCTTCGCTGTGGGAAGCACTAATGCCAGAGGCACCAGGGAAACGGGCTTGGAGATCCACACCACTGACTTCCACCCCATACATCTGTGAGACGAAGCCACTCACCTAAGCTTTCCAGAGCCAAGGCCCATTACCACCCCGGGCTCCAAAGCCTCCACAGACAAGCAGCTCACAAAAGAATTCATTCATTCATTACTGAGTGCCTGCTGTATTCCCAGACTTCCTTAGCTATTGGGGAAAGAATGCTGAGAAAGACACAGGCCCATGTTTACAGGGGAAGCTGATGTCCCAGATGTATCCATGCTTAGTGGATCTGCCTCCCCATTACCAGCCTGAGCTCCCCAGGTGAGCTCTTTAAGTTCTTGACCTGCTCAGGGCTGGAGGCTCAAGCAGAGGCTCCCACTGGCCCCACGGAGGAGCCAGGGATAGAAAAGGACAATGCTGTGGTCCAACCACATGCACGAGGGTGCAGAGGGCAGATTCTCGGGGCACTGGCTCTGTCCTGGCACTACTAACAACAAATCTCCTTGGGTGAAGAGTGACAGCGAGGATTTCCGATGACATGTGAGGATGGACACTCCAGACCTGACAAGTGTAGCAGCATTACTGGCCCAGGGATGGGGGCAAAGGTCAGCTCTACTGCTGTTCCCAAGAACAGAGAGCCAAGGTCTGAGCATCCCCCCAGATTAACCCCCAGCTCCAGAAGATTCCAGGCCACCAGCGCCTGCCTGGAAGACCTCCTGCTAATGGAAATGCACTTTCTCAGCTGACTTCCCACTACTCACACCGTCCAATTGCCTTGTTTACTTCCAATTTGCACCCTACCTGGCAGAGCTCATGTTCCAGCCTATTTACGCTGGACTCTGGCAGGACTCATACTTTGCAAAGGAGAGTGGAACGGGGCTATTTTAGCTCAAATCAACTGGCGAGCTCTCTCCACCTAGCTGCCCACTCTGTACACTCAGATTTGGGTCATCTGAATTTCCTGGTCCTCAAATGGGGTATCTGCAGCAATACTTCATCTCCTGAGAGCTCAAATATGTAAAATCATCCCCACCCAGAGCCCCTTACCCCCAGGACCTGAACCCAACCCAGCACCGATGGGTTCAGAAGCCTGTGCACATTTTGTGGAGGTCCAGTCAGGGTGAGGCCACCCTGGAACACTCTTTGGCTGTGTCTGGCACGCGAAAAGCACTCAGGAAATGGTGTTCCATATGGGTGTGTGACAACAGTCACATTGTCCCAGGGCTTAGGAGCAGAAGGTTACTTCCAAGAGAAGAGTTCCACTGGGGACTTTTCTCTGAGCCCCTAGGCCAACACCATCTTCCTGGCTGGGCCCTCTCTGGGGAAGAGACTTAGAAACAGAGGTGGCAGGAGACAACCTTGGCTTAAGCACAAGGGGGAAGTGCGTCAGGGACCCAAGGCAGTTTCCTCGCAAGCATCTCTGCTGCATAATTAACTGGCTGGTCATAGGAAAAGGATGGAGAATAAAAGGACATTCAAAAGGACAGAGTGAACTAATTGGCCGTAGGACAATTTTGTCCAAAAGGGACACCCCACAGGACATCATAAAACACCAAAACTTCATAACAAAATGAAAGTGACAAATACAGAATATTTGCATATGAATAAAATGTGAAAAATACAAAACATACGCTTAAAACTGCACAGATTCATGGCAATGCTGTCCAAAGAACCAATTTTCCTTTGTGAGTTGTCCCCAAACCCTCCTGTGTCTTTCAAGTCCCTCGTCGGTTCACAGCATAGGCACGTTTTTGTATTTTTCAGGATTAAGCTTACCGCAAGTGAGAATTAGAGTGTAAAGCCAGATTCATGCTACTGTACCAGAAAATGATAACACATCCATTTGCAAAGAGTTGGTTTATTACTTCGTCAATGGAGAAATTCAGTAACTAGAGCTTAAATACAGTAAATAGAGCTTAAATACAGTAAATAGAGCTACTGAAGGCGGTTGATTGATTGATTCATCAATAGAAAAATGAAACCAAACTCGCAGTCAGTTCTTTTCTCTTTTATGGCCAATTAGTTATGCAGTAAAAATTTTTGCAGCAAAACAGCTTGTGTGGAAGCTACCAGACACAGGACGCGCAGCCCCAAGGAGGACCACGGTGCGAGCACCAGGGCAAGCAGACTGGGTTCAGCAAGAGGTAAAAGTGGGGAAATTCTCTGAAGAAAACCAGTAGCACTACTGAGCCCCTTCTTGATGGCAAGCAGCAGCAGACACCTTCACAGGCACCTTCACAAGCTGCGGGCTCACTCACAGCAGTCTGGAGGGTGAGGGTCAGGAGCAGACAGCAGACTGCTCATCCACGTCCCTCTCCTCCCACTGTCATCTGCCACCTCCTGCAAGCTGCCCTGGCCTGCCCTGGCCTGCGCCTATGTAGCAGAAGACAAGAGGACCCTGCCTCACAGGGTCAGTTGTGGGCAGATCAACTGAATGTATGGAAAGCAGCTAAGCACTGATAATGGTTTTTGGAAGACAGGGAGGAGGAGGGAAGAAGAGGCAGCTGGGGCTGGCTAACCGACTGGTGGACGCTGCAGAGCATCAGGTAGGAGGCTGGATGAATCATCTCAAGGTGCTTCCGGAAACTCATGCTGTGATTCACGGCCCCTCCCTGGGTTTCAGCTTTCCCAGCAATGAAATGGGCATGATGGCTCCTGACCAGGGCTGGTTTGTTCTGCGTAACAGTCTCAGCCTTGGGAAGAGCAGGTGCCCAGCGACGCTCCAGAAGATGCTGGGTGTGAAGAGCCCTCGATCTGGATCCCCATTTCTCAATCAAATGACTCCTGTTAGGTTATTTGCTGAAATTCTGAGGGTCTGGGATAAGAACTCCCACCTACTCTGACTACTTCCCATATGTGAGTGTGTGTGTGTGTGTGTGTGTGTGTGCGTGCGCGCGTGCACACGTGCATGTGTTTGTCTGTGAGATCTGGGGGTGGGACAGGTCAGCAAGAATATCCTAGGTCTCTGAAGATGCGTTACCCATCAGGCAGCTGACAGCATCAGCATAAGGGCCCCTGTGCTAGTGGTAGACAGAAGGGAGACACTGAGGACCACCACAAGCACCTCAGGAAATGATGTCATAGCGGTCCCCAGATGCTCCCTAAACCCACTCTGGTCTCCTCTGCTTCTGGAAAGGCTCTGCTGCCTCCAGCCATACCCGAGTTCCACCTGTCTTCAGTCCTGCAGGGAGTTCTTCCGTCATGAGTTATGCTCTGAGCCAAGGGGGCTGGAGACATCAGTACAAGCCACAAGGTAAGAGCAGCTCCATCAGGTTTCTTCCAGCTCCTCCCCGCTCCGGTCAGAGCCTGGTGGCCACACCAGCCACCTAGGTCAGGACACTGGAGAGGTGGCAGGTCAACTGACGTAGTGGGGGGGGGGTTCTTGGAAAGGGGGTCTCGCCGAAGCCTTGTCACTCCCCAGACGCTGACTGCTTGGCTCACATGAGCAGCGCACCAGGGCGTCAGTCATGCCCTCCCTTCCTCCACCCTAGGCCCTCCACAGCTGGTTCCCATATTGGAAAAGACTGGGAACCTGACCCTGGGAACTCTGCAGGTTTGCAGGGATGGATCATCAATATATTGCCAGCGACCTCTCATTCAGGGGTTGAAGAAACTAGGCCAAGGAAAGACGAGCACCCACAGGCCCTCCGTGCCTGCCGATGGCGGGACTGGCAAGCACAGGGCTCATGGCTATCAGCTCCAGAAATGGGCTTTTGCTTCCTTGTCTGTGAGAGGAGGAAGAGGAGCAGAAAAGAGGTAGGCCAAGGGGAAGTCTGGGAAGTCAAGAGAGACTCACGCATGCATGTGAGCACCTGCACACGCACCGGCCTTCACAAGCACACCCCCAGGTACAAACTGACTCTGCTCTGTGCTAACTATGGAACTAGGGGTTAATCCATCATCGGCTCTGAATCTCAGTCACCTCATCTGTGAAATGGGCACAATTATAACCTTTAAGTTATGAAGAGGATGAACTAATCTATGAAAAGCTCTCTGCATTCAGGAAAAATACTCACCGCTGTCATCCTCACTAGTGGCAGTGTTGGTAACTACTCCGTCCACTTAACCAACAACCACACAGTACTCAGCCAACTTGGTGCTAGAGACAAAAAGACAAGGCTGTACCCCTGTCCCCAAAACCTTAAAGATCAAGCTTGGTTCCAATCTGATTCTGTTCAGAGGTGGGGATGAAACTAGCAGATCTGTTAAGTCTCTCCTCCCTCCCATGCCAGTGGTCATGAAGAATGGAGCCCCGGGCACCTACCCCAGCTCTGTCACTCCCCACCGGCAAACTCCCAGGGTCTCAAGGCCCTCCTCTGTCTGCCATTTGCATTAAAGACTCTCTAGAATTTTCTGATGATAAAAAGAAAAAAAGTCTCCTGCTGCCTCCCCAAAGGGCCTGGGCCACACCCTATGGCCACTTCTCCCCAGTCTTGCTAGGGACTTTATTCTGTGTCTCTATGAAGGGGGAGGGGCTGGAAGACACACTAGAGAGAAGAAATGTGACCGTCTCATTGGTCACTTAGTGAGCGCTTCCTCCCTGCTCAGACCACAGAGGCTCTTGCTGTGTCCAGAGCCACAGGCTGCAATAGCAAGAATCTATCTGGGTACCCCACCAGGGCCACCCCAGAAAGTCAGGTAAAAGCAGAGAGCTTCTCTCCAAAGGTTCAAGTGACAGCAGCACTTCATTCCCTTCACTTGGTCCCCGTGCTCAGAGCCTGACAAGCAGAAACCACCCCAGACTCCCTGTGGCCCAGCCCTGCACCCCAAGATGTGTCTCCATCCAACATGGCATCTTAAACTTTCTTTTTTTATTAAGTGTGCCTGGTAGCCAGTCTCTCACTTATACGTCTAAACCTCCTCTGGGCTATTGATTTCTCATTCTATTAAATCCTCCTCTTTAACTCTGGCCCTTAAACTCCAATTCTAAACATGTGTTTATCCACAGCTATGCTCCACACTCACTGCTGTGACCCCTGTACTGGGGGGGGGGGGTCACTTGTTCCCTCCCTTCCAGGCAGTACTCAGCCAACTTGGTGAGGAAAATCCCAGGTTTTCCTTGATGGCTCACTGAATCAGGAATTCAGGGAGGTTTACGAGACCTGTGGTGAATAGAGGAAACTGAGGCAGCAAAGAGGAACTTGCATTTCCTGTTTCTAAGCTGGTCCTCTTCCCCTGATCTATAGCACACGCCCTCCCCACTAAGATACTCCCAGAGACTCTGCACACCCCAGTCTTTCATGGCCAAAGGACCCCTCTGCAGCACCCAAACAGCAATAACAACCACCTAGTTTTCCCTGTTTCCTACAAGCAAACTGTTCCCAGAGAAAAGCCTGAGGAAAATGAATGGCTGGCAACAGAGGGCTGACAGTCATGTGAGGGCAAGTAAAAAGCACCTTCCTTCCAGGTGAGGGTAGATAGCTTCCAGGTGAGGTCAGGTGAGTTCCAGGTGAGGATAGGAGCTTGCAGCATAGCAGCCCTACCCCAGGCTTCACTTTAGGGGATGGCAGGCCCGTCTCAGTCAGTAACAAGTGAGGCCTATCAGCTTGAAACCCATTCAGTAACCCCCAACACAGTCTTAGCAGCCCGAGGGGGATCGATCACTGGCTCATGGGCACAAAGGAGCAGAGAAGGCACAGCTGAAGAGCTGATCACCCAGGTCCCTGGGACCCCCATGCCCAAGGGCCCCTACGGCCTTCCTCTCCCTCCGCGGCCCCCCTCTCTATGAAGGAGTGAACGCGGCTCTGGAACAAACAGTTGTTAAAGACCAAGTGAGCTCACTTAAGTAAGACAGATGTTTATGGAGTACCTGCTGGTGCAGAAGCCTATGGGGCCTCTGCCTGCCCAGAGGGAAGACCCCTCTGGTGCCCTGAGGGTATCAGAGCAGACACAGTGAGGCTGGGGCACAGGAGTCCCAGCGCCAGGAGGGGAGGGTGGAGAGTCCCTTCTGAGAGGGGAAGTTAGGCCTCAGAAGTATCTATGACCAGCCCCCCAGGCAGCACCTGCCCTCAGGTAAGGCACACACTCAGTAGCTGTCCAGGACCCACGGGTACCCAGACCCTGCTCCCACTCTCTCGTAGCAGGGCTGGGCACCAGCTCACCAGCTTTCCCTCAAGCCCGCCCCCCTTCTGGCTTCCCTATTTCTGAACGTGCCATTACATTC